>BQNB010033079.1:8855-50302 GCA_026074375.1 Tanacetum coccineum | reverse complement strand
CTAAATGGAGATTAAGAATTGAAACCTTGGATTTTGTTGTCTCAGCACCAAGGCCACTCTTTCTGAGTGAGTGGCCTAAACAAACCTGTCCTAATGGCCCTTGCCTCTATTCCCTGAGCAATAAGCTCAATAAGCTTTTATGAGCTTATTTCTCCAATAGCTTCCAAAATCAAAATCCACTGAACATTTATGAACTAAAATCACATGAGACAGTATTTGAGAGCTTCTTAATAGGTATTAAACTGAATTTGAGCTTATTAACAGGAATAAGCTCAAATTAGCTTATTGAGAGCTTATGAAGTAAAAACGGCTTAATTTTTCATTAAAAACTGAAAATTACAATTGCATAAAAGAAGTTGACTTGAAAACGCTTTAAACTACAACAAATACTTAATTAAAAACAGAATTAAAACTCAAATAAGCTACAATTAAACTTCGAATTCTTCACATTGGCTTACAAGGCTATTTATAGCCGAAAATCTACACTAGGTCTTTTTTTCTTCTTTCTCTTTGCTGTGCTTGTTTGTAGACACACAAACATAGGTGTGTTTGTTGTGTGAGAGAGTTAGCACCCTTAATCTTGGCCCTTCAATTTTAAAAATCAATCTAAGCCGTCGAACTTGGTCTTGGGGGGTGTGGGATTGCCAAGTTGGCATCTTTGTGGCTGGGAAAGGTAGTGGGGGAGGAGTGAGATGAATATCCATGGTGATGGTGAAGATTCATGGGGTAAAAACGGGTATAACAACCCGTGAGTGTGTTTGAGAGGGAAAAAAAAAGCGGGAAAGACTGTTATGTGTATAACAGAGTGTGGTTTTGTGGTTTTGGCAAAAGTGGCCCTCCATGGTGTTAGAGTGTATTGCACCCACGGTCCTTGTTGTTAGATAACTTTTGGGGACTTGGCAAAACAAGTCCCTAAGAGTTATTTAACTCTTTGCAAATTTCGTCCTTGGTGTATACAAGTTTGGGGTGTTGGCAGAACTGCCCCCCCACTTGTTACTTTGGGCAAATTGCAAAATGACCCTTCTCTTCTCTTTTCCTCTTTTCTTCTTTATAAATAAGTTTAGGGTTTGGCAATTTCAGCCCCTAAACTTATATTTCTTTGACTTTGGCCCCGGGGTTGACTTTGACTTTGACCAGTTGACTTTTCTGTTGACTTTTTGACTTGATTGACTTTCCGGCTTTGATTTGGCTTTGTCTTTCACAGTCTTTTCCATTCCGAGTCCGGTTTTGTCGTTTTGGCTTTGTTTTTCGTCTTTTTCTTAGTTATCCGTTCCTGCACAATACAATTAGCAAACCAAGCATATATTTGGCATTTTAGGTCCGTTTTTGGTTATTTCAGCTCGTTTTTAAAGGTAAAAGGTATGTGTAATTAAGCACATACCAACTACTCATACCAAATGACTATTGCAACAAGAAACTCATATTTACTAAGATCATTTTTTGCTAATGATTCAGATGTACTTTTTATTAAAGTGTCATTATCAGAGACTTGAAGTAAAGCTTTACGTATATCCGAGAGTTGGAATCGTATAGCTTTAACACTTTAAAAAAGACTCTCCCAACGAATAGCTGATAAAGATTTAACAGTTAGCCCTTTTATATTCGCTTTCAAATAGTCGTCTGTTAGTAGAATTTGCAAAGATTACCAAAAAAATTCTTAGCTTTAGGACATGTTTTGATCATGTCACATAATGCTAAAATTGATTATCAGTTCATTACTATAAGACTAATTTTTAAGATAAAAATCATACACATATATTGATGTATACGTATACATACGTCATGTATAAAATTTGAGGCCCCTGTAATTTGGAGGCCCTGTGCAATAGCACACCTCGCACACCCTCATATACGGCTGTAGTAATCAACTTTCTAAAAAGTTCCATTTGTTGACAAGGGGTGAGTAACTAAAATTCTCAAATCATGTCCCAAAACTAATATTAGTAATATTCGATCTATCATGATCATTATGTGCTTCGACTTAACACGCATGAGAAGTGACACACTTTAGGAAGAGCCAAAATCTGCTTGTATCAATTTGTTGTAATCTCTTTCACCGACGTCTTGCTAGGGTGTTTAGCCTAATATATTTCGCCGTTTTAAAAGAAAAAAAAACTAATGAATAAAGAGCCATTGAGACAACCATGATTATAGTATTCTTAGAGTGTACAAATTAAATATGTTCTGTTTGATATGTAAGTTATTAAGTTTATCAATGATTCTACTTCTGCTTTTGCTATGGTGAGACAAGATGTAACTTTATTGTGCTTTTATTATACCTTCTGAACATTTAAAGTTGTAATATTCAATAAAGATTTTGGAAGATTTTGCATAAAGACTTCACCAAAAATGGGTTGTTTTCTTTACCAAATTTCAAAATGGATTCAGGTCACATAGTGAACATTTTGAGCTTTGCATTGAATTACATTAAACACCTTATATGTCTTTAAAAGTATGGTAATATATTCACTACACGGTTCTATCTCAATAACAATCATTTAAAGGCAGCTTAAAGTTATCATTTAGTAGTTTGTGTTCCAACTCCGGCGGCCACCACTACGGCAAAAACCTCCTCAGGTTACTCTTCTCGATCTCCTTTCCTTGTGTTCTTCGTATACATTTTAGAGTTTACATTTATGCATTTTGATTAGTTTTACCATATTATGTTTTTTGTTAGTGGTTTGCATTTTTTAGTTAAGATATATATATCATGTTATAGTTTTTTCAAATTTCAAAATTTTATTTTTCAGGTATGGCAGATATGAATAACAATCTCTATACATCTGAAGCAACACCTGAGCCACTTGATATTGAAATGGTGCTTGAGGCGCAGTACCGATTCTCTAGGATAAAATTTATTCTCCAATGAGTTCCGCTTGGCTCCATTGTCCTTATGTCGCTGATTTCAATAATACTCAAAAGAGATCTGTTCACTTTACATTATCTCCTAGCATGCTTGGTCTATGTGTATGCCTACTTGCAGGCTATTCCTTAGTTTCTATATATAGCAAGGCTACGGTGAACCCGCTAAGGTCTATTTGTGTTAGAGCACTTGAGGCGTCGTACTATGTCAGTTTAGTGCTATCGCTTTTGTTTAGTGTCCTGTGGTTTTTTCCACACGCAAAGAATGTATTTTGGGGCATGTCAAGTTGTGGGATTGCTATGCTGATAGCGGCATTGATTTTCATATTTAATGGTTGTGGTATTCGTGTGTTACGGGTTGTGGATTGATCAAAGCATGGAAGTATCATATTGAGGATAGCAATAATGGGTGGTGCACCGTTAACGTTAAGTCTTCAACTCCAGATCGCATATGGTTAAGTACCTTTTGATTTGATGTTATTAGTAGTAGAATTATCTTTAGTAATTGTTAGTATTTGATGTTATTAGTAGTAGAATTATCTTTAGTAATTGTTAGCATTTGATGTTATCATGTAAAACTTGTCTATTTAATTTACATCATTGTTCTTCTTAAGTTTATTATATTGGATCCCGGAAACATGTAACATCTAAGTTTCAAGGACCTCCTGATCCCGACCTGGTCATTAAAATCATTTGACAAAGGGTGTTACTTAAGTCGTTATCATATATAAAGAGACCTTTCGCTATGTGACAAACGAGATGTTATCTGTTGGTCTTTGCGAATGAAAATATCATTTAAACTAGAAATATGCAAATCGGCATACACTTTTAACATGGCTTCAGCATAATGCATATGCTTCCATGAATGAAATGTTCGTTAGCTAATGAATAAAGTTCCATTGAGACAACAATGATTCTAGTATTCTTAGAGTGTACAAATAAATTCTGTTTGATATGTAAGATATTAAGTTTATGAACCAACAATTTGCTATGGAGAGACAAGATGAAACTTTATTGTGCTTTTATTATACCTTCTGAACTTGTAAAGTTGTAGTAATATTCAATGAAGATTTTGAAAGATTTTGCATCAGGAATTCACCAAAAATGGGTTGTTTTTTCACAAATTGCAGAATGGATTCAGGTGAACACTTTGAGCTTTGCTTTAAAATATATATAACACCCTTTACATCTTTAAAAGTAGGGTAAAATTTTCACTGCATAGTTTATTTCAATACTAATATTTTGTTGTTCAAAGTTAGCTTGAAGTTTTTTATGAGAAAATTTTGACGTATATTATAAATTATATCATAGCCGATCAAAAACGACGGCGTTTTCAGAGATGGGCTCACACGGGTTTTCCTTGGGCTATAGTTTTTATTGGGCTGAACCCTGTTTGGCTCTTTGTTTGTATGTATGGACTTTATTACACGCATAATTAAACTCTTGATTAAACGACTAATACATTTTTACTTTTGCAAGGTTTTTATTATCATCACTTCATGATTCAAAAAAAAATATTATTTGATTAAAGTGTATGAGTCGAGTTATTTTACATCCTTTTATTATATAAACTATGTAATAGGCAGGATACTTGACCCAAAACTCACTCGCTCAACCCGGAAACCACCCTCACACAACCCGCCCGTTTATCCGACCCGGAAATCGCATGTCCGACCCGAAAAACCACTCGCAACCCGCCGGTATTTACGAAATAGCCCATCGGGTATTTACGAAATATCCCCTCGCACTATGTGTCAAGTTACGAAAACTAGCCTCACTTTAAAAAAATTACAAAATACCCCTTCCTTTCACTAACGGTTGTTAAGTAACGATCGTTAGTTTAATTTTTTTTAATAATTTACAAAAATAGTCTTTGATGTCGGTCGTTACTTAACGAACGTTAACTTAATTATTATTTTTAGCAATTTACAAAAATAATCTTTGGGGTTATCAGTCCGTTTCAACGTTAGTCCCTCGCACTCCGCGGCGGAGCGCGGGTAACCCTCCTCGTTACTATAAATGCTAAAAGGCATTCAAAAATGGCAGCATATTGCTTACTAATCAGCCAAAAAGGGACGGCCCAATAAGGCCCAGCCCAAAAGAAATTAGTTTAAAAACTTTTTTAAAAAAGACTCATCAAGTTTCTACTATTTACGACTTTTTTATATAACAAATTTTATTTATCAAATATCTAACAAACACATAGCTATTTTTTAAATGAAAATTTACATAAAGGCCTCTGGATTACGAATAAAACGAGTCCAATATTGATATGTTTCAGACATGCGTACGATTTTATAAAAAATTTTGATGTTTACTATTTACGATTTTTTTATACAACAAATTTTATTTATAAAATATCTAATAAATATGTAGCGATTTTTTAAACGAGAAATAACTAACATAAAGGACTATAGATTACGATAAAATGAGCTCAATATTGATATGCTTCATACGTGCGTACGATTTATAAAAAAAAGTTGAATTTTAATACATGTTTTAAGAAAGAAAAAAAAACACCTTACCCTAATGTTTATTTAAAAAAGTTTAATGAAAGCACGAATTGAGTAAATCCTTATTTACCAATGCTCGATAATTCAACTATCAATTATTTTCGAAAAACAAATAATTCGTACTTCATTTAGTAGTTTCTTTTCCACTCCGGCAGCCACCGCTACGACAAAAACCTCCCCAGGCTTCGCTAATTGTCGATCTCCTTTCCTTACGTACGTTCTCGTATACATTTTAGAGTTTACATGCATGCTGCATTTTGATTATTTTTACCATATGATGTTTTGTTTTTGCATTAATCATCTCTAAGTTAAGCTATGTGTGTAGTTTTTACTTTTTAGTACATTTCTCTTGGTTTGGATATGATTTATGTAACAAGGTTAGTATTTGAATCCTCTCAAGTTGAGTCAAACATGACACATCATGTTCACCAATCACAAATTAGTTAAATGTATACAACTTTTTCTTTTAATGAAAATCAAAAGCCCACTTATTTATTTCCCCTCACAAAAAACATAACATGATCAATCATGTTTGACCACAACTTGAGAGAATCTTTTTCCTATTAAGAATAAGACCCAATATAGAACATATAAGACTTGAGCATCATTTTAAGGGCTGATGATAAAGCTTAAAGCTATACAAACGAAGCAACGCATATGATATAATTACATCTCTTACCATAAAAAGGCATTTGTTCGATCAACCATATTTTGCTGAGACAATAGCCCATTCCTATTACTCTATGTACATAGCAACTTTGTATTATGTTTATATATTGTCAAAATAACAACCAATCACAAGACTTACCCACCACCTCGACCCCATTTGACTAAAATATCGCCTCCAGGTATCGATTATGATGTCTTCGGTTGAACTCCAGAACACTACCATAAGTCCGATCCGATATGCCAACAAACAATGCCTCAGTATCGGGACTAAAGGATATCCCTCCAATTTCACCAAACACGTCAATTTCCTGTCCTGATCCATAGTCAGTTTGTGAGTCGAATATGTGAACAAAGTCAGCTGGTTCAGCTATGGCCAGGTATCGACCGTCTGAGCTGAACCTTATCGCTCGGATTGCACCCATTCGTCCCTTGAGTACGGCTAATGATTTTGATGGATTGCGAATGTCCCATAATCTGCAGGTTGTGTCTTGGTTCCCGGTTGCTACTATCTGTCCGTTTGGATGCCACGCTGATGCAAATGAGTAGTCCACATGCCCTTTCATTTTGTTGATTTCCTGCATGATACATCGACACGTGTTATTGGTTTTGAGGTTGAACAGATTGTTTTCTGAATATAGTACTGATGGAAGTCGAACTTACTTTTCCGGATTGAGCATCTGCAATCAAGCATTCTGTGCTGTCACCAAGGACGGCTAATAATTTACCATCAGGGCTAACAGACGTATCCTACATAACATCATAGCCGTAAGAATAATAGCATAGCGTATAGGTTGTTATTTCTACATATGAATGTGTACAATCTCCTAAACTGTTTTAGTCGAATATTTGACTTATTATTGAAAGATTCTAAATATACGTGCAATCATATTCTACACTTGGTACTTCTTAAATGAACAACATATTTAAACATAAGTTCAGCTGAAACTGCCCAGGTCAACCCAATCAAAGAGTTACCCGCACACTCACTATTGTAACCCAATTAGACCATTTTGACCAAAAACCATTGCAACAACCCCCCATATCTGCCAATATTGCAACATCTAGCCCTTTATAGATAAATTTCATTTAGTAAAAGGTAAGAGATACTCACATTAACGCACCAGGGGAACGAGAAGTTATCAACGCAAGTAAAACTCTTCGCATCAAACACCCTTATGAGTGCGTCATTGTTAGCGGTCATAACTCTCATTGCACCACTGCAAGGAAGGAATTGATCATCCAATATCGCATTATCACATCCGATTTTAAAACATACTTTCGAACACCTAGTTACAACTGTGAACAGAAATCTAAGACCAACCTTGAACTGTAGGAGATGTCCACAGAGTTAGTTATGGCAGTTTCATCGGTTGCAATTTTTGTGGCAAAGGAAACTCCGGGTTTGTTCAGATACTGTTAAAACATAAACAATAGTTAGAAACTCGAAACCAATTTTAATTCTTGCATTTGAACTGATTTTCTTTAAATAAAGTACCTTGCAGATTAGTTCACCATGAAAACCACCAGCAACAATTAAGTCGTCCTTTACAGCCATAGTGCTTACTTGTACTCGAGACAGTGAACGAGAAAAAGATCCAGGATACTTCTGCATTGGGAAGATAATACCACTAGAGTTAACAAGTAATTTATCAAAAAATTATATATTAGTAGGCAAGACATTGCTTACCAAAGTAGGTAATACAGGCATCGCAACATTTATTACTTCCTTGCCCCTTTTGAGAAGTGAAGACCAATGCATGACCGAGTAGTTTTGCATAAGGTACAGATCGTGCTTTGAGGTTGCCCATAAGAGATTCCGTAACTGGAAGAATGAACCAAAGGCAATTAGGTTTGCACCTCAGTATGAGAGAGTGTTTTATACTCTCGTACGAGAAGTAAAAAAGTAATGACAACGCTCCCTTACTTAACAACACTGGCAACACAAATGCATGATGCAACCAAAAAAAGGTCATCCATCTAAATCGAAATAATCATAAGTTTGCAATGGCGGGCCATCTAAATCAAGAAGTATGACATTTCCTAAACCCGATGGACATCTCAATGCCTCGTACTAAAGATAACTATTCTACTCACATATATACCTACAAAAACTTAGACGAGACTGCAGATAAAAAATCTGACCAATTAAGGGTACTCGATAATAAAATCGTCTTCTATGTTACAACTAAGAGTGTCGTAAATAATAAAGAGCAAGTAACTGCCAGCAGCCCTGAAGTGGCCGACAAGATGAATGAAGAGAAGAGGGGAAGTATGGACACCCTCTTTAATATACAAATCTGAGTACAAAAGCATAATCATGTATCCGTGACATTCTATTATGCAATTTACTTGGGTCACCTAATTGAGACATGACCCATTTCAACAACCGCAGAAATTAAGCCGGAGTAAATGTAGGTGGCAAGCATGGAACATGCAGCCTGCCTTATGCAATTCACTACACAAAATGGTAAAAAAACAAAAAACAAAATGCTGTCGGCTACTATAAGAATATAATGAATATAAAGACGAAAAATGGAACGGGATAACCCCATGTTCATGGATTTCAGATACACCCATGTAGAGTCCTCACCAATGCATAAAAATTAAGCCGCACAGGGATACCTAAGGCCTTAATTATCCGCACCTAAGACCTAAGGCCTAGACAGAATAGTTAATACATCGTCTCACTCAGTAATGGATATAAGCAAAGAAAAAGTATAATCAATTGGCCGATAAACATGGTAAAGTGAAGCATCTAAACACAGAATTATTAACATAGCACAAGGAACATCTGGTAACATTCAATGAACTAGATTATGGATGCTCAAAACTAGACGAGACAAAATTTTCACAAATATGAAAAAAGTGTCTACACGAGACAAAATTTTCACAAATGTTAGAATATGTCCCTACCATACCATAGTAAGAGCGGCCTTATCCACATGCTGCTCGATATAAATAGCACCCTGCTTCTATGGCTGAAACAAAAATGATTCAGTTGTCCCAAACATGCATTGTTAAACATAAGCATTACCCCGTATTAAATAGCCAAAAAGCAGAAGTCTATAACTAAACCCACCAGCTGCAGAATAAGGTTGAACAGTTAAAGCCAATTGCACGTGTCTAAATCAAATGCTACCAATGTTATAGTTGAAAAGCTAGTAAGACTGTGACAACAGACGAGAATGATGTTTTAATGTGTTTCAGATGATATTATTTTACTATAAAAAAATCATTCAGTTACACATGACTATATATCGATGCTGAGAGCATGATGACCGCATTTGGTAAAACAACCTAAGTTATTTAACAAAATATAACACCACACCATCAGGGTCGATATCTGCATCCAAATCTTTGTTAGGATATAGTACAATCAACTAATAAAGCTTGAGCATTTGAAATAAACCCTGAAAGAATCGATGATGTAAACGAAATGCATATCTCAGAAAGCCAAGCTATACCTCCCCAATGCTTCCGTGAACATAGCATACGAAATGGTCAGCTGTTGGGAACCAACATGAGCAATTTCAGGATTGCACCTTTGATACATAGATCTCGTGATTTTATTTAATACTCTCATGACATAATGGCACTTATTTTTATCTGCACAAAAATGATTTTGGTAAATACAGGACCCGGCTCAACTGAGCCGGGCTAAAACTATGCATTAAAAGAATCAAGCTCATTTCTGTCCTTGTCAAATAAGCTTTCACAAGTAAATGACCAACAACATAGAGAGTACAGTGCTTTATTCTATGAACAAGCTAATGCAAATGTAATAGATGCAAAGAGCCAGGTTGAGTTAAAGATGCGGTCAAAATTATCACTAACATTTAAGTCTAGAATACATTTAATTCGCCATCCATATCCTAGTGCAACGGAGGATGTTCACCAAAAAAAAGCCGTAATACACTAGCGGAAATAAATTGCATATTAGCTAGTGCACCGCATGGAATGTCCCACAGTGACCAAATTAGACACATTACATATATAAGTTGTGTCAACATACAAAACTAAAAAAAGGGGATAGTGAATGAAAGATAGAGAAAAGCAGTAAACAAACTTAATCCTCGTAAAGTAAGCTAACTATAAATAGTTCCGCAAGTCTTATACATAATGTGATGCAACTTATAAAATGACGGGATGGAAAAACACCTATACAGAGTAACACATGGATTGATGGTACTTCAACACCACACAATTTCAACATAGCGATGGACTACAAAGCACTCCACACAAGCATAAAAAGTAAACTTAACCAACAGTGAAATTCTATACCTGAAAATGTACGACTGTCGGCTTGACAAGCCTTGTGTTGAACTGGAAGTCGTAGAAAGTGTGGCCTTTGTCTACTATCTTGCACTCCTGTCAACAATATGAATATAGGAAACACAAATTTAGAGTAGGCTAAGATAACACGTTAAAATAAAACAAAAAACCGTAAACAAAAGTTCAACAAATATATGGCAACAATATAGCAGTCAATAAGATTTAATAGCATATTGAATTACGTAACCAAACAAACCTTTTCTAAATCATCATGAGAGTTATCAAGGTTCTGATAGTTTTTGTATTGCAACAATCTCGTTTCACGATACTTCTCTCTTGTGAAATTGAGCCTCTCCCAAGGAATCCCTTGTATATCTTTGCCATTTCTAGCTTCCTCAGCTGACGTATCCGTAATCGGCTTGCTCTAATTTTTTTTGAAAAAACATCCATCAATCACCGAAAAAACATTTTAAACGAAAACCAACAATCCAAAATCATTCTACCTGGTCAATATCGTCCTCGAAATCTGAGTCCATTGGATCAGCAGCAAAAGTTGCACGTGAGTGGTCCGCAAATTCGTTCATATTGTAATACTCGTCATCAATTATATACTCAAGTTGTTGGTTATGCAACTGCGCCATATTGTCCTACAAATATTAGGCTCTTAAAAAACATATACTCCCCTTTTACTGCTACAAGGGTATATTTCACTTCTTTAAAAAATCTACATGAGATTGCTTATTGAAACTGCTTATTGTCAGATAAGCTGTTTTTGTAAGCAATCCTACATACAACAAAACTGTTCTCAAAACCCAATAAGCTGAGAATTAGTCTTCGTAAGCAATCTCAAACACCCCCTTAATTAGTATCTGACAACAACTACAACAAGAGGTACAAATTGACTATGTGGGGCAAAAAAAGCAGTTTAAAGTGTTTGTATCATCCAAAGCTCTTCTGCTTATGTGAGGCAAAATAAGCAGTTTTCAACAAGCAGGTTGGGATATGCTTATCTTAAAGTGCTTATTCCAACAATTATGTCTAACCTAAACCCGCTACCTTGCTATTTGGTCTTATTGAATTTTTCCAAACCAAACACTGTTTTCTGAAGTGCTTGCAAAAAAGACAAAACCTTTACACAAATAGCAAGGTTCAACATGGCATGCATAGAGTACAACATCTTGCTGCATTAATTAATCATTTATATATTTTCCAGAAATTCATCATGAAGATCAATTAACTAAACAAACCAGTGCAAAAACCGATAATCATAATCGTATTACCCAATAAAATCCGAGTAAAAAAATTATTGCTCACTGCATGAACAAATAATTGCAATAACTTGCATAAAAAAATTCATTTCCACAAATATATTCATTATTAGCTACTCCCACCTTCCCAAAATTACTGTGTGGTTGAAAAAAAAAACTTTTTCTTTCTTACTTTTTGCGGAACAAATGTTTTACCTTTAACTAATTAATTTAAAACTTTTTTAATGTTTATAATAACACTACCTCCGTCCCAAAATTATTGTCCTCCGACCAAAAAAACACGGTTTAATAAAAGTGCATTTATTACTGTTTTCTCTCTATTTAGCAGTGGACAATTAAATTGGAATATCCAAAAAGGAATCAATGACAATAAAAATGAGACCGAGGAGTAACATCCGGTAAGGGTAATACGGTAAATTCGAACTAAATTCTCTATCTATTTTTGGAAGTAAACAATTAAAACCAAAACAGTGGACAATAATTTTGACTAAGCTAAATTTAACCTTAGAAGTAGGATAAAAAAATATAACCTAAACAAAGTCAAATAACTAGAGTAAAACATTCATCAAGTAGATAAACTAATTAACTTAGCATTTAAAAATTAGTCAAAAACCGTTGAACAGAAATCAAAAGGATACCTAAATAAAAAATATGTGATCAGTTGCTGTTAATTGAAGATCGTAGGTGAAAAGTGATCGGTTATTGAAAGTTAATGAAATGTGAAAGTGAATAGTCTCGAAGGAGGGAAGGAAATAAAGTGAAGGAGTTAACAACAAAGAATGGGTGTATGATTGTTTGTTATTTATGCGAGTGTGTTGGCCGGTGGTTGAGTGGGTCCCACCGGTGTTAGAAATATTAATAAAGGTGAATGAATGGTGTGAGTGGACCCCCTCTTGTCGTGTGGGAGTCACCCGTGTTGTCACTTGACCTTGATACCCTTTCACTTGCTAAAAAGTAATTCCTTCGTCTTACTTGGGTGGTGAAACGTTCGGCAAAAATCATCCCTAAAGGGATGATTTTTGCAAAACTTTTTGTTAAACTTTTTGCAGTTTTCATTTCCATAAATTACTTTTGTTTGAAATTATTATTTTTTTTAAAAAATTAATTAATTAACTAAGGGTAAAACTGTCATTGTGTTAAAAAATAAAAAAGAGAAAGTAGTAATAAATGCACTTTTCTTAAATTGTGTATTTTTTATCGGAGGACAATAATTTTGGGACGTAGAGAATATTTATTTCGTCTATTTTTATTGTTCACGTTTTTTAGGATGTCTTAATTTATTTGTCCATTACTAAAAATATATGGGTTTTGCTAACCAATGCCCACTGGACAGAGGTTAGTGCGTAATTAATATATACAAACTTTTTTAATTAACATAAAAATGCATTAAATACACATTAAATAAACCTATAAATTGCTATATTTAAATATGATTTTGACTTGAATGAACCTGAATTTAATGCATTTTCATGTTAATTAGGAAAGTTTGTGTATATTAATTACAGACTAACCTCTGTTCAGTGGCCATTGGTTAGTAAAACCCAAAATGTATAAGGAATTTTGATCAAGTTTACTATATTACCCTTGTTTGAAATTATTATTACAAACTTTAATTAATTAGTTAAAGGTAAAATTGTCATTCTGTCAAAAGTAAAAAAGATAAAGCAGTAATAAATGTATTTTTCTTAAACTGTGTGTTTTTTTGTCGGGAGACAATAATTTTGGAACGGAGGGAGTACTAAAAAGGTATCAAAGATTTTTTTGTCTTCTTTGTTTACATTACTACACAGTTTTTTATCAGTTTTTGTTTCGCATTTTTTGACAGTTTAATTCTTTTGACTTGTTAAACTTTATATTTTTTGTTTCACAGTTTTATAATATAAACAAAATTATAAAAATCAAAAATCGCAAAAAAACCTTTTTTTGGTTAAAAAGGGTGAACTTATATTAATCAATAGCAATGTTACAACAAATATTGAAAAGAGTATGGACATGCCCAAAACTCATACTATCAAACAGAAACATTCAGACAAAACAAAGTATCCATATCTCGGATACCATACTAAAAATTGTCTAATATATGTGAGATATCAGACACCCAATTCAGAATGCTCACTATTATTCACTAACACCATACCTTCTTGACTACATTTCCCAATCCATGGAACCCTTAAAACACTCAACCAGCATCCACAGTATAAAAAGGGGCTATAAACTGGGCATCATCAAGCAAGGTAATAGCACCCAATCTTTAAAAATAAGAGGTTATACCCAACTAGCTACATTTCCAAGTCATTAACCCCTTTGGGTTAGTTAGCAGCTAGACCTCACTAACATACCCAAAAGGAGAAAAGAGGACATTGGCTTCAATAGACCAGGATTACTCACCCTCCACCTAGGTATCTAGCCTTTCATCAGTCAGTGATGTAAAGCCAAGACCAAAAAGCCCTATCTTTCATGGCTCTCTATTCTAGGCTACTTACACCACACCAAGCCCTCTTACCCTTCACACCAGGAAACCTACCTTATGGAAGCAACCACCATGGATTTCAGATAGAGAACAAATCATAATTTCCATCATGGACAAATTATCACATGATAACCAATAGAAAACAGTGCACATAAGATGCTTACCAAATTACAGGCCATCTGTGTAGAATGATTAATTTAGTGAATGAGACACAATATTTGAGGTAATTCAACCTGAAATACCACAAATTGGTACATTATTCAGGTGTTTAAACTCATTGCTAAACACCCCTTAAGAAGCAGAGCATGCATAAACAATCTTCATACCAATTCAAGACTTACCCCAGTCCTTCTAATCAAATCACCTCTTGTAACCAATGATTATCTCCTTGTAAACTTAACATTCCAAACTGTTTCAGCCTGGATGATGTTTACATTACTTTTGACAGCTGATTGAGACCATCTTAGCTCTGAGTTCTTCACATATAGTCTTAAAAAGATCTTCCTCATCCCTTCTACAACTGTTAAAAAGCCTCTTATTTCTTTCTTGCCATATAAAATACACACTTGCAGCAAGGCACAGTTTCCTAATAACACCCCAAACACTTCTTTGATTATTACCATTACTCATTTCTTCCAAAATATTCCCCCATTTATCTTCCTATAACCTCAGCTTAGCCATATCACAGATCTTCTTCCAAATGTATTGAGCATATTTACACTTAAAGAAAAGATGTTTATAAGAATCAGGCTCTTTATTACACAGACTACATTCAAATCTCTTGTTTGGGTACCATTTTCCCATTCTGTCTTGAGTACATAACTTTTCCTTAGCAGCAAGCCAGAGAATAAAGGTATGTTTTGGTATACAGTTTGGATGCCATATAAGATCACACCAGCTAACTTTCCCACTGCTAACTCTCACATCCTTCCAAACAATATTGGTAGTGAATCTCTTTTCCCTCTCATTATTATCAACCCAAATAGCTTTATCCTGGTGATTACTAAGGATTGGTACTCCTGCCGCCGGTGATATAAGAGGAAGAAGGAGACGTAGGTTGTTGTTTTTGTTTAAAAGTCAACAAAAGAGTAAAATACTTCAAAAGGATAGTGCGTTTAGTTTAATCATTTTTTTAATACTTGGCAGTCATCCAAGATTTTAAAATTTGATATTTTCTTTGTTTTATTTTTTATATAAAACAAAAGGTTATTTATTTTGAAGGGTTTTTGCACAAGGAACTTTGTTAGTTTGTGATTGTGAGGTTTTTCACAAGGTTTTGCAAATTAATAAAGGGATTAAAGAATGACGGGAGCCAAGTTTGACATCGAGAAATTCGATGGAACCAGTGATTTCGGGTTATGGAGGATCAAGATGCGTGCTTTATTAATCCAACGTGGATGTGAAGCAGCTCTGGAGGTTTTACCCGCGGATATGGAAGCTGAGCTAAACAAGAAATTGGATTTAAAATGAGACACATAAATGGTGATCTGTTATAGTCATCGCATTATTTAGTTAAATCGGGATCATGATTATCAATGGTCTGTCTTTTTTATTATATTAAAATTCTTTATGCAGAACGTGTAAGATAGTTTGTTAACTTAATCATATTATAACATGCAAAAGTCAAATTCGTACCAAGCCTTGGTTCTTGCTTACAGTTTTCCAATCTTACTAATACTTGACCTTACATTATTGATCTAAAAACTGATCAATTATATTAGTCTTGTTAAAGAAATATCTTATTTTAGAGAACAGTTCTTTGTTTGGGTGAAGTACATCATCAAAGTTATTTGTTTAATCACTAAAAAAGTATATGTATCCTCCTGAAAGAGATTTCCTATATATGACCAAGTGTTGTTTAATTGTTGCTAATCAATATAAAAACGAGCTTGTTACGAGTTTAGTCACTATATTAGCCTATTACGAATAAGTTTAGGGGTCTACGTGTTAAGTTCAAACTTAAATTAGCCAAGTCTATTAGCATTAGGAAACGTTTTTTAATTCTTGTATCACAAGCCGACTTAGACTCCTTGTTGGAGTCGGTTTTCCCTCCCCCTCATCTCTATAAACGGAGGTGAGGGGGAGGGGCTTTGTACGCATTCTTTTAATTACTAATCTAAACGTCGATTAGGGATATTACCTTGTGCTCGTTCTCCATGTTCTTTTCTTTTCTGTCGATTCATCTTTGTTGCTTGTGTGTGTCTTCAAGGTCGTGGTTCCGCATCTAGTAACCAGGGATGTAGGTGGTTGAATCCTACAAGTGGTATCAAGAGCTCGGTTCGCGGGGTTCTCTAGTTATCTATGATCGATCTTGAAGGGTCTCTGTTGTTCGGTTTTCTGGAAGGAGTAGAAGGTTTTTCTGCTTGGGCTACTAGGTAATCGACAAAGAGTTTCTTGTTGTTCGGATCTTGAACGGCAAGGGTGTAGCAGGGTTTCGATAGAAAAGGGGTCTTGGGTCTTCGATTGTTCGGGTTTGAGACAAGGTGTAGAAGGCTTAAGGTTTTGTTGATCTTTGGTTTTAAAAATCGACAAGTTTTCAGTGTCGGTTGTTTTCTCCTGCCGCCGGTGATATAAGAGGAAGAAGGAGACGTAGGTTGTTGTTTTTGTTTAAAAGTCAACAAAAGAGTAAAATACTTCAAAAGGATAGTGCGTTTAGTTTAATCATTTTTTTAATACTTGGCAGTCATCCAAGATTTTAAAATTTGATATTTTCTTTGTTTTATTTTTTATATAAAACAAAAGGTTATTTATTTTGAAGGGTTTTTGCACAAGGAACTTTGTTAGTTTGTGATTGTGAGGTTTTTCACAAGGTTTTGCAAATTAATAAAGGGATTAAAGAATGACGGGAGCCAAGTTTGACATCGAGAAATTCGATGGAACCAGTGATTTCGGGTTATGGAGGATCAAGATGCGTGCTTTATTAATCCAACGTGGATGTGAAGCAGCTCTGGAGGTTTTACCCGCGGATATGGAAGCTGAGCTAAACAAGAAAGCTCACAGTGCCGTGATTTTGTGTTTAGGTAACAAGGTTCTGAGAGAGGTTACCGGGGAGACGACTGCAGCGGGGGTTTGGACCAAGCTCGAGACTTTGTACATGACAAAGTCCTTGGCCAACAAGTTGTACCTGAAGAAGAAGTTGTATACATTCTACATGCCGGCTGGACGAAAGATTTCCGAGCATATAGATGAGTTCAACAAAATCGTTCTTGATTTAGCAAATATTGAGGTAAAATTCGAGGATGAAGATCTTGCTTTATTATTACTCACTTCTTTACCAGCATCATATGAACACTTTGTGGATACCTTGCTTTATGGACGGGAAGCTTTGACTTTGGAGGATGTGATGGCCACACTAAATTCAAAGGAAATCAAAGAAAGGTCTAAGGCGAAGGGGGATGATGGTGAAGGGTTATATGTGAGGGGAAGAACTGATCGTAGGGATTCACGTCAGTCAAGGGGAAAGTCAAGATCGAAGTCTCGAGGTGGAAGACTCAAGTGCTATATTTGCCAATCTGAGGATCACTTGAAGAGAAACTGTCCGAAGAATAATCGCAAGAAGTCAACAGGTTACGCCAAGAAAGATGAGCAACCATGCTCTAGTGGTTCGACTTATGACGATTCTGAGGTGATGATGGTGATGAGCGTACAGGCTCAGGCTCTGCTAGATTTGATCATGGATTCAGGATGTTCATAATTTGGTCGGGCCGGTCCTGACGACTTTCCTGGTGCCGTTCGTCGTTTTCCCGGGCCTTGAATAATGCTGCCAACAAAGAAGAATCGGTTAGAAGGGGACCCGGGGCTAGAGCCCCGGGATCCACCCTCCGACGGTCAAGTCAGAATAGTATAAGCATATAGTAAAGAGGTGGTAGAGAATAACCTGTGTAGGTATCTCTAGGTAGGATGATCCTACCCTTGTATATATAGTGTATGGATTACGGTTACGTAGGATGTGAGCCACCCTTTTATCGGGTTCGGCCCATTGGGTCTGGCCCATTCCGGACTATACGCCAACATGTCCCCGGTCTAGTATGATATGGTTCTTGATCATGTTATGCTAGACTTATGCTATATGTCCTCAGCAAGTAAGCCCATAATAGTATAAGTGGGTCGGGTCGGTCCACACTACACGTCATCATGTCCCCCCAGTCTAGTAAGCGTGGCCGTAGCCGCGGTTACTAGACTAAAATGACTACTCTTACCATCGCAGAGTCGTTCGCACTTTCCAACCATACGCCGCCATATCTATCTTCAAACTGTTTCAATCATGCCCTATCTTAGGCAGCACCCGCGTACAAGTGTCGGGTGATTGTGCTCGGACGGTTGGTTTCTCGTGGCTAGACGGTAAAGACCCCGTAAGAAGAATACGTTTTCTATAGTCGGGATAACACTAGCATTGGCAAGATACCATTCTCGTTCGTTTCTGACGAGAGGATGATGAGAAGGATTTATAATGATGAAGGCGGACCTCGTATAATAAAGGCCGACGGAAGACGTGCTTCCGTGGCTGAGTAATGCATTTGACTTACGACCGACGGAAGTCTTCCGTAGCCGGGTAATGCGAATATGACATTCGACTTACGGCCGACGGAAGACGTACTTCCGTGGCCGTGTAATGCGAATATGGCATTCGACTTACGGCCGACGGAAGACGTGCTTCCGTGGCCGGGTAATGCAAATAAAGATAATATCTTGTTACCAATTAAAAAGATATTGGTAATATTTTGTTACTAATTTAAAAAATATTGGTAATATCTTGTTACCAATTTAAAAAATATTGGTAATATCTTGTTACCAATTTAAAAAGAGTAATATCTTGTTACAAATTTAAAAAATATTGGTAATATCTTGTTACCAATTTAAAAAGATATGTAAAATATCTTTATCAAATTAAAAAGGAAAAATAATAGGGGTCGGTACCAATGGAGACTTTGTACCGAAAAGCAGACGTACAAAATGAGTGTCACTTCAAAGTTACGAGTGAAAAACAAAATAAAGTTACGAAAACTTCAAAGAATAAAAGATTGTCCATTAACTACAAACAAGTGCTTTTAAAATGATATTAAAATCACATGATGTTTATTGATTTGGTAAATCAAGTTTGACGCATGGCAGGATGCAATGAGTGAAAAACAAAAATAAGAAAGTTTTAGAGTTACCGACTTTAGAAAACGATTTTTGCTTTTCGGTAATATGAGAACACGAAACATAGTTTATTCGGAGACCCACGGATGGTGCCAACTTGTTGAAGCATAATTTGGTCTGGCAGGTCCTCACGACTCTCCTGGGGCCGTTCGTCGTCTTCCCGGGCCTTGAATAGTGTTGCCAACAAAGAAGAATCGGTTAGAAGGGGACCCGAGGCCGGAGCCCCGGGATCCACCCTCCGACGGTCAAGTCAGAATAGTATAAGCATATAGTAAAGAGGTGGTAGAGAATAACCTGTGTAGGTATCTCTAGGTAGGATAATCCTACCCTTGTATATATAGTGTATGGATTAGGGTTACGTAGGATGTGGGCCACCCTTTTATCGAGTTCGGCCCATTGGGTCCGGCCCATTCCGGACAACTCATAATTTTTAGTGACAGTTGTTGGTTGATGATTATTCTAAACGACTATACTCTATGGTGATTCCTATCTGCAAAACAGTATAATGGCCCTTCACGAGGGCACATATCGTTGCAAGAACTATTTTCTTTTCTCATATGCTATAAAACCATCATCCAGATGTCATCAGTTCTAGGTTGGTAAGAAATGCATTCTTTTAGAAGATTATTTTCAAATAAGACCGATTTGAACAAACGTTTTACGTATATACAGTTTAATTCAACTGAGAGTTCAGGTGACATATATGTTTTGATGTTGCTGATTGATAATTAATGTTTATCGAGTTCTGTTTCCATATAATATACCATCTTTAGTATATATTTTACCACGTACTTACATACAAATGATGCATATTTTTTACACATGCTCAAATTTCATGAGACAGCTGGAAGCATATGGACAAGAAGATGAAGGGATTCATTTTGAATATATTTCAGGCAGTTGGATATGAAGCCATCATAGCAATTCCACACATCCCTTCCTTAGCTTCGATGTCTCTCTGCATCCTGATGTATCCCTCTTCGCCCCAAGTCGTACCCCATGAGTTCTTCACAAGCCAGTACTTCATACCATCATCAGTGGTTCCGTACCCTATTGCAGTAACCCCATGGTCTAATTGTGTACCACAAGTTCCATTAAGAACACCACTAGAGTAAAATTGGAATTCCGACGCATCAACAGCGACAGAAACAGGCTGCATAGCCACAGCCTTCAACAGAGCTGCCTCGCTGTTGGCAGGTACATCCTCATGACCGGTGATATTGGCTGCACGAATAGATTCCTTCTTTGTATTGCAAGTTGCGTCTGTTGCTTGGTAAGGATATGCAGCCTCCGTGTTGATGCCTTTGTTTTGTAGAATAAATTTAAATCCATCATCCATGTACCCACCTTCACATCCTTGGTCCAAATGTAAGCCCAATTAGGGGTGAGTTAGGGCATAGTAGGACCGGGTGGGGGTGGGGGTACAAGACTAAAAGCAGGAGGGGTAAATGGACGAGCACTATTTGGTGAGTTGTAGTGCATAAAAAACTGACCTAGGGCTCCATAAATCGACTCAGTATTTTGGTACGCCACATTAGCCCGTTGGTCCGCCGCGTCAGCCTTTAACGAAGCCAAATAAGCCCGTGCATGTGCCTCCTCAGCTTGCTTCCTGTACAACTCTTTCTCTTGCTCTTGTTGCCTAAGAATCTGAGTCATCTGATCCCGAGTCATAACATCTTCATATGCACGATTTGCGCGCCTGCGAGAAGTTGAGCCACCACCCGGTAACTTCCTGCCCATGCCCGACATATTCTGGCGGTTGTCACTCAGAACGACTTCATCCAAGATTTCTTGATCGGTCTTGAACGGGATGATGCCGGCTTTAATCATTTCTTGCATGGCCTTCATATCCAACTGTGAAAGAAAAAGAAAAAGAAAGAAAAAAAGGTTAAAAACAAATAAAATAAGTTATTAAAGAATGTAACGAGTTAAATTACTTACGTATCTCTGCTTGTTTTGTTCGGTTTTAAATTCGCCAGTCTTCTTACTTGAGTGCCCCTTCCTCCACGTCTCAATGAGGTCCTCGTAATGCCCTTTCTCTACTTTCTATACAATATCAAATAAATTAATAACGAGCTATAAATAAACAATATAAACACCTTTAAAATATCACAAAAATTATAAAGAGTCTTACATATTCATTCCTCCCTTGTGTGAATGAATTTTTTTCCTTGATGGGTTAATATCGCGTTCTTTGCTCGGTTAGCAGCATTCTGCAAGCTTCTCGACACCCGATTCGGATGGGACCACCAGTCAACCAACTCATTCCACTCATCTTGGGTTCTGTCTCCCCACACTCTCGGTGGCGGCGGATGATTCTTTGCCTCGTCGGGCGAATCATGTTTTGTATAATGATCAGCCTTGATTCTGTTTTTATTTTTGCGCCAAAGTAGCCTTAGTTTAAATTCCAGCCCAAGCCTTACCCTTTCCCCCACCGTGTATACATTTTTGCCAACCACCACTTTCTCCTGGTTATTGTACCATTCGGCGAGGTTGAAATAGCTCTACATATAAACATATGCATTTAAATAAACAAACAATTTAAACATAACACACATATCTAAACGTCGATAACAATAAGAATAGAAGTAAAATAAACAATTAATACCTCTAGTGTAGGGAAAATATGCGCTTTAAACGCATCTGGAATTCCTTCCTACTCGCAAGCAAGGGGAAGTGGCAGGATTGTTTCCCCCATAAGACTATTCAACATGCTTGCATAATCTCCTATAGGATGGAAGGTACCAAGATCGTTGTAACACCCCCAAATTGGGTCGCAGCGGAATAAGGGTCCGGGGCGTGTTACTTCAAGATCAACAGCACAAGATATATAAGAACGACACAAAAAGTCGTTTAAAATGATACATTGGATTTAATTGAAAGACTTAATACAAAAGCATATAGCTTTACTTGTTCATTGTTGAATATTACAAAAGTTGGTAATACATTTCCCCAAATATAATGCACCTAAATTCATTACAAACACAATTACATGGTTGTATTACAAGTCTTAGTTTTCTTACTTTGTCTACATTACTCATTTGATACAAGTTTAGAAATTGTTAACATACTATTACGACTCAATTACTTGATTTATATCAACACCTCTTTTCTACTTATGGATTTAAGTACTCAAGCTATTTCGAAATACCAATAGTTAATTTTTATTGGACACAAGTGTTTCGGTTATCATCTCCTGTTTGCACTGATGACTAATAACATAACCACATTGCCCTATTTCATGAACTGTTAAATTCTTGACCGGAGGACCGGTTTAGGAAAGGCGGTGTATAATTAGATCTATTTGGGATTGACATCCCTATTCGGGTGATGTTGCGCTCAACTAGTTCGATGTACTGAAACAACGAACGCATACATGTCGGAACAATTTAGATGTTGCGGGTTTGAACATCTACAAGGGCCTTTATTTGCATTAAATTGCATACATATATGTCGAGCTTCAGTATCATGAGCTTAGCGACATACAAGTAGATATTATTTATGTGGTACTGTATCTGTTATAGTAGACCCATACATATTGGAAAATCAACGATTTCACTATCCATACTACTTATCGAACATTACTAATTTTTGAACACTTTTTATTATATTGCGGCGAAGCAATAAACACTCAACTCTTTTGGTTCTTCATTTACTCTTACATTTTTGGCGATTATTATAAGGTTTGAAATGGTCATGCATACTTTATAAATCTTTGGATTCTACTTTACAGTTATCTTATAAAACTTATGAACTCACCAACTTAATGTTGACACTTTTAAAGCATGTGTTTCTCAGGTGATAATTAGATGATTGGACTTACTTGGATGTGGCATTGGAGTCTAAAAATTGGACAAAGGATTTTCATTCATGGATTTATTCTTATATACAAAAATGATCAAATCTCGTTGTATTGTTTTCAAGCTTTTCATTGTGATGACAATTATGGGACAAATGTTATATCAATTTTCAAGAAAATCAACGAGATTACTTTTCAAACGACACTTAGAGGTCGTTCTCATGTGTCTTGTGCTGTTGTATTATGAAGTAACGCCCCTGACACATTTCCGCTGCGATCTATTTTTGGGGGTGTTACACTTGCTGTTAGGTATAATAAACTACCTATCATGCCTCGATATTTGGTACTATCTACCGACTCACACTCTTCGTTTTTTATGAGTTTGGTATCAGAGGACATGGGGGTTTTCATTGGTTTAGATTCTTCTAAGCCAATTTTTTGAAGCATTTTTTTAATTATATTAGATTGATTAAAGTAAATTCCATCTTTATTTGTTTTATTTGTAGTCCAGAAAGAAGTAAGTTCGCCCTTCATGCTCGTCTGAACTCGTCATGCATGATTTTGGTAAATTCATAATCATGTCTTGCCAAGTTAAATCCGGAATATGATGTCATCAACCATCTATTTGAACGAAGATGAGGTTTGACTATTTCTTCTTAGTAAAAAGCGTGTTATCTACCCATTCCTATGTTATATTCATGTTTAATAAGGAAGCTTTTAATTTATCATACCAAGATTTGGGTGCTTGTTTTAGACCATATAAATCTTTCATGAGTTTATAAACATGATACGGTTTTTCGAAGTCATGAAATTCTGGAGAGTTGTGCCACGTATACCTCCCATGTGATAAATTACCGTTCAGGAATGCAACCTTTTTTATCCATTAGGGATAGCTTAAAGTCTAAAGCCAAGCATAAGCTAATTTGTATCCTAATTGTTCTCAACGTCTAGCAACTAGGGCATATGTTTTATCATAATCAGTGCCCTCTTGTTGATTTATATGCCTTGAGCAACCTAACTTAGTTCGAGAAACAATACCGTTCACGTCTAACTTTATGTCTAAAAACACCCACTTTAGGTTCCTATTAATTGTCATATTCCTAGTTGTGAAACTTAACTCCCAACGTGTTAGATGAATTTGATTTAATTCTTCTTCATAGCGACTATTCCAACTATCATCCGTTAAGGCTTCATTGCACATTGCTTAGGTTCTATAGTTGATCTAACAAAAGAAGTTACTTGGTTTTGGGCTTGTCGGACCTAAGGGTCTTTTGGTTAAGATTTCTTTGACAGTATCTAATGGATGGTTCCTAGATTCCTTAATATTTGTATATTACTGTTAATCTCCAAAGTTTCATCCACAATGTCATTTTCTAGGTTTTTCTTTTTGGAACCTTAATTGTTCTTTCTTCATCTTAAGTCATCATCAACCAAAGGTGATTCTTAGAGGGTGGAGGAGTTTATCGAATGTCAAGTTATGTGATTCTTTTGATCTTTCTTAGTGTGTTTATTTAGGATGATGTTAGGGCTTACTATTTTGAGAGTGACCTAAAAAAGATACCTTTCGTATGACTTATGGGTCAACTACTTTGTAAGGTAGTCTTTAGTGTTTAAATGAGGACTTGCTTTCAAACACTCTAAAGTAATCAAGTAGGTTTCCTACCTCTTAAGAGTTCGTAAGGTGTTTTTCCTAAGATGGCTCTAATTAGGATTCGATTGAGAATGTATGTTGAAGTATCTACTACGTTACACCAAAACTTTTGTGGTAATGATTGCTCATTCAACATAGTTTTACTCATTTCTTGAAGTGTCTTATTTTTCCTTTCAACAACGCCATTTGATTGAGGAGTGTGTGGAGCTGAGAAGTTATGTGTAATACCATTGGCATTACAAAACTCTCCAAATTTGCACTCATTACAATTCCTATCGTGGTCGGTTCTTATTGACACTATTGTACATCCTAATTGGTTTTGAATTTTCTTACTAAATATCTCAAATTGATCGAAAGCTTCGGTTTTGTCCTTAAGGAATCTAGTTCAGGTATACCTGGAATAGTCATCTACTATGTCTAAGGTATAACGGTTTCCTCCGTAACTCCATATGGCGGATGGACCGAAGAGATCCATATGAATGAGTTCTAAGCATCTGTCGGTTGAGACTTATTCTTAGCCCCTTATGACTAGCATGAGCTTGTTTTCCAATTTTGAAAGCATCACAGAAGTGTTGATCAAACTTAAGCCTAGGTAAGTTTCTAAATAAATACTTAGGTGCTAACGATTGAATGAGACGCATATTTGCGTGACCTAATATCCTATACCACAACGTGGAGTTTTCATCAATCGTTGCTAGACAATTTTGTCTTTAGGCTTATTTCCTAATTTCATCACATATAAGTTTTTTTCCTAATACCACTACCTATGACTCTTACATCCTTAGTAATTTTACAATCATGTTCAGAGAAGTTACTCTACACTTATTATCACTTATTTGTCCTATAACTTACAAAGTTAAATCTTAAGTTTCTACATGCTCTACTTATCTATTTCGAGAGGTAATTTGTATCGTACATTTGCCAATGATGTTACGGAAGAGTGCTACAAATAGAAACAACTGTACCTCTGTCGTATGCCTTGTAGCCTTGAGAAGAGTTTCGGGTTGCCCGTCATGTGTTTGGAGCTAGTCCGCTATCCTTTATCCACTCATTGGGTTCCAAGTCGACTCCAAGGTATATCTCACTTGATGCTTGAGCTACTAGACACGTTTCGTTATTGGCTTTCTCATCATATTCTTCATCGCTATCACTCTAAGAACCTCCAACAAATGCTCTTTAGTTCTTGTCGTTCGGTGGTTTTGGACATTCTCCAATAAGATGATTCGGGTCGCCGCATCTAAGCATCTTTCTATCTTTTTACCGTTTTTGTAGTCTCGGTTTCTTGAAACGTCTTTTTGTCGTTCGAGGTTGTCTCATGTAAAAAAACATCAAATCTACCTCTTCTCTGAAGAAACTTATTGAGTCTCTAACCGCCATGGCGTATTCTTCGTCTTCACTTCCGGAAGTCGAACTTTCTTCATCACTAGATTTCATTTTAGCCTTTAAGGAAAGAGATTTCCTTTCAAATTTTGCTTTGACTATTTCAGAATCTTTCTTGATGATCATTTCATGAACTTTGAGGTTCTCGATAAGTTCATCAAGAGATAGTGATGTTAAGTCTTTCGACTCTTCAATTGCTGTGACCTTTGCTCTCCATTTAGGATGTAGAGCCCTAAGAAATTTCCTAACATAGTTCTTGCTAGAATAACCTTCATCAAGAGCTTTTAGACTAGTAATATAGTATTTAATCTAGCAGAATATCACTATCTATAGATTTCGTCTTTGAAATTGACGAATTGTTCTTATTATTGAACCAAAGGGCGATCTTATTGTCTTTGACTTGACTATTACCTTGATGGGTGATTAACAATGTTTTCCAAATTTCTTTTGCCGTATTACACATGAAAATTCTTTCATATTCTTTTCTAGGCAAAGCATTATAAATAACCATTTTAGCTTCGTTATTTTTCGCAAGTTTCTTTTTAAGATAATCACTTTGTTTTCGAAAGGGATAACCTCATCTAATTTGGTTTTCGGATTTTGTTCAATAGGTTGAAAATTACCGTTGGTAATAACATGCCAAAGATCTAGATCTTTTGATTTAACATATGTCTCGAATCTATTTTTCCTATAAATAAAACTATCACTTTCAAAAGGGTGGTCTTTGCATAGATTGTCCTTCTAGATATTCGTCGAAATCCATAGATCGATCCAAGCTTTAAAATACAGTATATTTTAAAAATCCTAAGTGGCCTTGGAGTCTGATACCAATTGTGGAAACTAGAAGGGGGGTTGAATAGTTTACGTTTTCGTTTTAAAACTTTGCTTTTAAAATACTTAGATTCGAGTAATATGTTTAACCAACCAACAATATGAATCAACCAAGTAAATATCTAAACTAATAGTAAATAACAATCACAATAATATAAAGAGATGAGAGGAGGAACAATCAAACCAAGACACCTAGATTTATAGTGGTTCGGCTACGAAGCTCTTCTTCGCCATACTTCACTCCCCGAGTATCCTACTCGAGATTTCCGACACTAAGAAAACCGTGTACACGTCGCTTACGTTATTTTCCGACACTAAGCTAAATGTCGAGTCCCAATCTTAGCTAGATACAATCTACTACTTCACAATCACTACACGATCACTAGATCTACACTATCGGATTTACACAATATCCGAATCACACAAATAAATAAGATAATTACAATAGAGATTTGGTACTTATAAGAAAATAGGAGAGATCACTAATCAACACTTCGTTTCTTGACGAATACGAGTGTTCTTCTCTTGCACTTGAATGAGAGGGAAGAGATGAGAAAAAGAAATTAGATCACTTGAAACAAGATCAAGAGATGTTAGTGATCAAAATATTTAGTGAGAGAAAGAAGGTTTTTAGAGAGAAAAAGAAGTGTGAGAAAATTCGTGCAAAGAGGTTTGATTTTCTACAAGGAATAAAGCAGTATTTATAGGCAGGAAAATCCAACGGTCACAAGGGGCGGTCCCGGCAGTCCCAGATATATCTAGGGGCCGCCAGGCTTATAAGGGGGCCGCCCAGTAGACTACGCTCCCTTTTTTGTCTTTTTGTGGGGAATGTTGTATCTGGTATAGAAGCTTCCGTTTGGGGGGGAAAGGAAAACCAGATTCAAATATTTATTGTTGTTTAAATAAAACCATTTTCTTTTATTAAAAATAGTTTTGTAGATTATTTTGTAGAAATACTTTTAAAATGTAATGTTTAAGAAAAACTATTTCTGATCACTAGTCATGCGTAATGATTGAATTATGTACAAACCTTAAGTGATTAATCTTAGAAATGGAATTTTTACGATGAATAATTTTGTAAACTTTAATTTTATCGTAAACATTTTTAAATAGTTGTTATTTCAAAACATGTTAAGAGGTCGAAAAATATAAATAACGTTTTAAACATTATTTGTATTAACAATCTCCCCCTTTTTTATGATGACAAAATATAAACTTATTTTGTATAAAATTAAAGGTTTTAAATTATTAATGAGGTGGTAATGGATGATGCGGGTAAAAAACGAAAATAAAAAAAAGATACATAGAAGAGCAACAGAAAAAAAAGTAGAACGGCCGAAGTTGTTCGTGGCTGATTGAACACCACAAGATACTTCTGAACCCAAGACACTAATACTCCAAACCCAGCATGAGTTCAAGCAACCTCCAAGGCCTCCTACGTCTGATCCAGAATGGAACAAGTGTCAGGTATTTGTTACTTGATCAACCTAAACAACCTATGTTCAACACCTGGTCACTGCTACAAAGTTCCTCTCACATTCATGATCCCATAGCCACTCCAAATTGACTTCTCCAAGTACTGTGTTTAAAAAAACATAAGATTGCAATATGTCCTCAAATATCTTGTTAGGACATGCCTATGATATGTTAAAATGCACATGCACTAGCAGTATCGAACTTGAGTACAATTTCCAAGAGTGTTTCAATGCTTTGACAGACAAACTTAATTGGAATAATCCTGAAGAGAATCGCACCCTTTGACTGACCCAAGCCACTTCCCCTCAAGTCACCAGGCATCTAATCGTTGCTGCCGATTACTTCTTCAACAATGATTTGGAGTATCTGAAATCTTCTGATCCGGAAAGAACGTACACTACGTCAATCACAAAGACAAAAGTAGCTCGGTATGAAATTATAGGAATTGAAGACATGGTCCCTACGCTTTGGAGTCCTATCAAAGTTGCATATGACAAAGATTCTAAAAAGGGGATCAAACATTAGGGTGAAAGGCGTAAGCTTTGGCACAAATCTCAGATTAACAAGTTTTCCAAGCATAAAGTCTATTCCACTCAGAAAATTCTTGGTGTGAAGAGTGTTAGTGTCAAGAAACTACATGGATATGGTCACTTAGAAGAGATTGTGGTGAAAAGAGCTGATCGACAGCTATACAAGTTTAAAGAAGGTGACTTCGTGGATCTACACTTAAATGACATTGAAGACATGTTGCTTCTTGCTATTCAACATAAGCTATTCCATCTTAACGACAGCGATAGTGTTGACTTTATTGTGGCTCTTCATATGTTCACAAGAAGTCTCGTCATCAAAAAATGTGTTGAGGATTTACAGCTTGGTGTAGAGAGTTACCAGAAGAAGCTTGACATCACTGCACCTCAAAAACGGGGGGGGGGGGGGGGGGGGGGGGGGGGGGGGGGGGGGGGGGGGGTTTGGTGGTTTTGGTGGTGTGTGTGTGTGTTTCTTTCCAGAAATAGAATTCAAAGAACTCTACACTCCATCATATGATCCACTATAGGTAATCTATGAAGATCTAAACAAACAGAAAAGAGTAATGCGGGCTGATGAGCTGTACAAGTTCTTAGACGGGACACTCAAGAAAGTTTAGAATGAGATTTATCACAGAGTATTCGATTTTTGTTTGGGATACAACAAGGAGATGTCAAGGAGAAAGTGGACGACCATTGATAGAAAGCGGTCACAGCTTATGGTCGAGCTTATTGACAAGTAGATGCGTGAAAGAAGGATCATTCGGAATCCGGAGCGATTGGTTGGTGCTCGGGAACTCGAGATGGACTACAAACTGATGACGCTACCACCAAACGTCAGTCTTCTCCTCAAATCTTATTTTGTGAATATTGTTGAATATTAGCTATTAACTTGTTGTATCATCCGAGAATTTTTCGGATTTGTTATATAATTATTTTACCCTTTGACTTTAGGTCTGGCATGCCTTATAGAAGATCAGACTAATCAAGTATTCCACGACTCCGGACTCAAAGCAATTTGATGTAAACGACATTCCCTGACAACTTTTCAGATTCGCCCGAACCTGGAAACGAGCCAAAAAGGCTAAAACAAGCACCAGCAAACATTTTTTTCGAACATATACAACGCGGATACACACAAAAACAATTAAATTTGTTTTAATGTAACATATTTATTTAATAAAAATATTAAATAAATTAGTCACCATTTTAATTAAAAGCGTTGCGGATAACGCGAATACTCGAGTTGAAATCCAAATTTTTTTTTCGGACAAGACGAAACCGGTTCACAAATTGAATAACATATATTTTATTAAATATTATAAAATATTTATGAAACATTATCAAGTAAATACTCATTTTTATCAGAAAAATGATTCGGAAAACAATGGCGCAAGTTTCAAGAGTTGAATCATCCGTTAAGTCCTTCAAACGAGTCCCGAACCGCTTTTATCAAAAAGTATATGAAAAAGTTACAAAACTAACCCTGGACTATTTCAACTTGTCACTTTTGATTTAAAGTTTTAATATATATATAAAATTATATATATTATTTCATTTTATACAAATTTTTCACACACACACTTTTTATAACTCTCTCTCTGTCCCTATTATCCGGCCACCGCCCCTCCTCCATCTCCGGCGACTTTTCCGGCCACCATCGCCGCGCCGCCGCTAAAAAAAAAAAAAAAAAAAAAAAAAAAAAAAAAAGAAAAAAAAAAAAACAAAAAAAAAAAAAAACAAAAAAAAAAAAACATTCGGCGGGTTTTTTCGGTGAGCTCCAAAAACGATCCTCGTTAACCGATCTATCCGACCTGCTAGGTCACTCTCCTTCACGCGCCAAAAACCACCACCACCCTCTCACCGCCACTATCATCATCTCACCGTCACCACCACCCCACTGCCACCACGAACACCATCATCATACCACCATCACCTCCACAACCACCCCACCACAGCCACCGCTGTCACGAACCATCTACAAGGGTGCGTCGGGCTTGTTACCACCAAGGGGTGCGTTATGGTTTATTATAACATCACGAAAAAAGGTGCGGTTGGTTGAGGGTTTCGCAGCGGGGGTGTTTGTTCGTGGTGGTTCTCCCCACCGTAGGGTGCGTTTGGGGTGGCAGCCACCACCGAAGGTGTTTATTTGGTTTGTTTAAGAAATAAAGGTGCGCCGGGTTTGGCTGTGGTTTTCCACCACAGCGGGGTGCGTTTGGTTTATATCACCACCCACCAAAATAATGGGGTTTGGGTTTGGGGTTTATAGTAAAAGGGTGTTTGTTGTTCGGTGGCAGGAAAGCTGCAAGGGGAGGGGGGTGTGTTAGGCTGTCGAAGCTGCCAGGATGGGGGGGGTTTGGTTGGGTTTAGCACCGCAAGAGGTGTGTTGGGTTTCGGGTCAGCCACCATGCGAGGGTGCGTTTGATTTAGTTATAGCAGTTGGGGGTGTTTATTTTTGGGGTTGACAGCCAAACGGGGGGTGTTCATGTCGGTTTTGTGGTTCACAGCCGGCCCGTTTTGGTTGGGCACCACCATAGGGTGTGTTTGGTTTGGCTGTGGGACAGCCGAGTATAGGGGGGTGCGTCGGGTTGGGGTTACAACTAGGGGTGTTCGTATAGGGTTGTAGTAAAAAGGGGTGGTTGTTTCGACGGTTAACAGTCGGGTTTGTGGGTTGGCTGTCGTTAACAGCCGGGGTGCGTTTGGTTATTAAAATGGATTAGGGTGCGTTTGGTTATTAAAATGGATTAGGGTGCGTTCGGTTGGATAATGGTACAAAAGGAGGGGTATGGTTGAGCGAGAGTCCCATGACGGACTGTTTTGGGTTATCGAAAACGACGATGAAACAAAGAGTGTTTGTTTGATTTTAATATAAAAAAGAGTTCGTTTGAACGACGAATACAAAATTAACTTAGGGTTTTAATAAATATTAAACCGATAAATATTTATTTGGGGGTTAAATCGGTTAAATAAATACTAATATTTATCAACGGTTTAAGTTAGATATAAATGATAGTATATATTATAATATAGAGTATATATATAGTACTATATAAATATATAATATATATATATAAATTAAATATACATATGTATATCATAAAAACCCGTGCCTTTTGAAATATTGGAAAACAAACGATTGCAACATATATTGGTTAAGGGAAAACGTTGAGCTTGGCGAAAATGAAAAACATTATACAACCAAAAATGTCATGACGAAATATATATGTTCAGTAATGTATTACTAAAACGTATATTGTTTTATAAACCAATAAAGGAGCTAAAGTTATATTTTAAAATATATTAAAGTATACCAATACAATCACCTGACAACGGTCCGAAAACTATATTATTTACAATGAGTCGATTATGGTAAACGCGATCTGTCGAGGAAATGAAATAAAGTTATAAAAATTAAATTATATTTAATAATAATCAGCGAAAGGTAACTTACTAATTGTTGTAAAAGGGCTTTCCAGACCTAGTTAAAAATAATGGCAATCTTAAAACGAACACTACTTTTTTACATGAACCTCAATTTTATTAAGCGTGAATTCAGAAAACAAGTCAAACTAATTGGTTAATTATTTTTATTCACACTTATTATATAATACTGCAAGGTATATTATACCTTTCAATAATCTTTGGATTGATTATATTTGTTATAAAATTCGCGGTAGGAATTATACAAGGGTTATTTTCATAAGTAATATATAAAGAATATATATTACACACTTTGCGTATATTTTCAACTTATTTATTTAACCAACCACCGAACTATTACGACTTGAAAAGCTAAATCTTTTATCAACGTGTCACGTTGATGTAATCATTCATCGGGAAACCCAAACACATTATCCTAGGCTAGTGGGACTTAGCCGTTAAGTTAAGCTGCATCTTCACGGTCAGGCAGCTTCGTCTTCCGTTCGTATTATGCATATTAAATGCCTATCTGTCAATGTCAATCTCATCTCATGTTGAGATTAAAGATGCCTATCTGTCAATCATTCAACGTCTGACGAGTAAAGGTGGTTACTTGCGGTATATCCTGTATCTTATCTATATAAGAAAACATAAAAACACAAAAATATTTTTCTTTTATATAAATTTTTCAAAAAGAAAATTAAAAAATTAAAAAACCAGAAACATATAAAAATATGTATCTCTGGCATGTCTTGTGAAAATCGATAACAGTTACAGCCTTAGAAATGTCATTTAATAATGATATGAGGCTGTAAATGAGGTTCGATCAGAAGTTCTAATCGATTTTAAAACATGCCAAAATGGCTTGCTATTATTTCCTATAGCAACCCGGTCATCATCTTAAAGGCAAGTATTTCAAAAAGAAAACTTGACCTCACAACGGGAAATTTATTTTTCTCGAGAATGATTACTTCATATTCATTCAAAGGCTTGTGTTTACTTTGCAACACAACTCGTGCTTCCTATATACAATAAGTGTACATGTCAGTGCATTTATTTGTCAAAATAAGAGAAATCTTATTTTTATTAGTAAAAAGTTGTGTTCAAAATGAATGAGTATTTTCAGTAATCACAAAAAGATTTTCAAAGACAATTCGACTACTCAAACAATGACAACAACTTTATAAATAGAAAACAGGTCATTATTTGAGGGAGAGAAAATGTCATCACGGTTAAAGTTTTTGATAATGATGGATAATAATTTTTTTAGGGGCCAGAGTTAATTTATATTAACTACAAGGGCTTTAGATGTTATTTGTTTCAAACTTTAGGGACTTATTTGAAATTTAAGACTTAGTGAATTCAGACTTTAAACTACATACGACAAATAGTGCCAACACCTCATAGTTTGTAAAAAGACTTAGGAATGTTTGGAGATAATATCATAGTTTTAAAAGCTTTGAAGTTGACTCTCACGGGATTGATTTAAGCTTATTAACTCTTCGAACAAGATTTCAGTATATGTGCGTCCAAGGTTTTGCTGATTTTGAGGTATCGAAACCCGCAAGGGGGAAGGAATAGGTATGCAAGAAAGATAACAAGTACACGTGATAGATATCATACCCTATTCTCATTTAGGTCATTCCGGAAAGACAAATGTCATAATCGCAAGGAAAATCAGTGTTTCATCTTGTTACGTTCAGGTACATTACTTTGTAAATATGGTGGAAGAGATATCTCGTTATAGTTTAGTATGCATCATTTGAGTTTCCAGGGGGAAGTGTTGTAATAAGAATTATTTAAGTATGTGAAGGTTTGTTATTGATTCAATTAATGTTTTCTCGACCGGTCAATCACTAAACTTATTATTAAAAAGGTATAAATATTTGATAAAAGAGGTACACATAGGTTTGATAAGAATGATGATTCCTTCAGTTAGTTAGTATCCGGCAGCAAGAAATGTGTACATTTAGGACTTAGTTGACTTAGGTGTTATCATTTCGACTACTTAGAGGGAATAATTGTGATATCCGGGACTTAGTTGACTTTGGTGTTACAATTTATATCATCAATATCATGTAAAGAGAAATGCGGACATCCGGGACTTAATTGACTTTAGTGTTATGGTTTCGAATTAGTTGTGTGCTTCAGATATTTGGGCTTTTTACATCAAGACTTCTTAATGCGGCTTGCAAGAAATCTTTGAATCTACTCAAGAAAGGATTGCTGGTTCGGGGGAAAGCTAAGACAACTTCCAAATGGAGATTATCGAGACGGACTACAGATTGCTGACATGGATAGAATGACTTTGTCATTTTCGGTTTGAACATTTTCAGGTCCTGTCTCATACATAATCTTGTGAATATATAAATGTGTAGTGTAGACTTAAATATAGGCATATATAGTGTTTGAGTATGAATTTTCAAGAATTTCTTAGTAAATTAAAAAACAATTAAATTAATGTACTCAAACACCATATAATTCCCTCATAATTTAAGGGGGAGCATTAAAATGTTCCAGTAATAGGTTTGATATATAATTAGAATATTTTTCGCCGCGAAAGCATTATATTTGAATCAATTTTTATCCAAAATATCAAATGATTTGACATTTTTGATAAGGGGAGAAAATGTGATTAAAATATATATAACTTGTATAATGTGATCTTTAATACACAAGTGTGAACTCGTTTCCTTGTATGTGCTAAACATTTTCGATTATCGATGCACATATGTAGGGGGAGCATTTCTAAATAGTAAAACCATCGAGGTATTAAATGTTTTGATTTATATCAAAGTACCTTGATCGATGTTTTCAAATCGTTTTTAGGCTGTGAACTATACCAAACAACCGACCATGTAGTTAATTTCTTAGAGTTATAAGGTGGTTAGGTTTAGGTGTTCGTTCCCATTATCCATCCAGAACTGGAGGGATCTACCCAGGGACATTCCATTAGTTAGAATAGAAGTCATTAGGTATGATAAAAAGGAGAAAAAGTAAGAAAAGAGAATAGTGTCGACTGAGATGGAGCTAGTACTAGAACAAACCCAACAAGGTACTAGTCTTGAAGTTTCAGTAAGCACTGAAGGAGTTGAAGAATGAAAAAGAAAAGGTAAGATAAAGGGTGAAAAGAAAGAAGCCCTTCTTACACTTAGGCAGAAACCAGGTCAATACATATAAACTATTAGAAACACTAAGCTGTTGTCTGGTATTGAAGACAGTCTTCATGGACCCAGTGACGTAACGCACAACCCTCCCCAGCCACTCAAGGTCTCTTAAAAGACTCTTGTTTCATTTCTCACAGAGATTACACGCATTTCTATCGACTATCTCACTCTGAGTTAGTTGGTATTGAAAATGTGGTAGTCTGCTCCAGCCTTCGATTACTAAAACCAAATGTGCACTATTGAGTCTAGAGCTAAAAGAGATCATCCATAAATCTCGCTAGGATGCTATTCAATTATATTTGTTGCTCACACACTGTGAAAACAATTAATAACTTAAGAGTCCTATGCATTATCCTTGTGATATTTCTAAAACATCAGAGTGATACTAAAGTATTCATAATGACGATGGAAATCCTTCCAGAGCCAACATCAAAGAAGCTCCGCGGTAGGTTACTTTTGAGATCCTATATGGATCAAACTTGTGACACTAGATATCGATTCGCTCCAGCTTATGAATTGACGGATGAATTTTGAAAAAGATAAAACTGTTGGTGTGTCATAAGAACCGTTTGCATCTTGACACACCGACTGATTTTCCTAAATCAATTTTCAATCTTATGTCCATGGGAAGCCTCACAAGGGTATCTAGACATAGGAAAGTTGAACATAAATTGACGGCTTAATTGGGAAGATAGTAACTTATCGGTTCACCCTTACCATGTTATCTGCTTTGAGATGCTCCGGCAATGAGAACGGCTAGTACAGCTGCGAAACCCTGTCAAAGAGATTCTTTGGAATTCTACCTGATCACAGGTAGTATTTATACTGATTAACAAGGAACCGTGGTTATTGCAACCATATTCGACGAAGTGACAAAGCCACTTTCGTCCATACTTGTGTTTATCCACTACCCTTTCATGCAGGTTTATCCCGATGGTTGAGATTGGTTCGAGATTAAAGCAAGATTTTATGCACATTCTCATACTGACCGACAAAAACAATGGACATGCATGAAAAGTCATAGTTACATGTTTAAGATTTCAAACTTGATACCGCCCGTACGTCTTTCTTGAAGTGACGAAGTATTAAAGTCAAAGAATTTCAAAGAAGTTTCTGTCACTCTGATACCGAACGTCTTTCTCGAAGTGACGAAGTGTTATAGTTAAAGAATTTCAAGAAAGATGTCTTATTCAAGCTTTCAAGACCAAGATACAACAACAGTATGAGCATGTCGGTCCAAATGTCACAAAATGATGATAAGAGATTATGCTTGGTTGATGATCTCAAAGAAGTTCAAGTTCATATTCAAGTTAAGCCTATCAGAACAAGCTCAAGCCTAAAGTCAAAGATCACTATGCCATATTCACAAGATGAAGTCAAGAAAACAAATCTGCGAGCACAAGACTGAAGACAAAGCATAGTATGCTAGGTTTAAGTTTTTGTAAAATGGAGTGACCTCCCTTAGGGGGAGATTGTTAGGAATACGAAAGTATCGGTCACTTCCATGAATATCGTTAGATAGCTTGTTAAGTAATATTTGGAAACTCAATAGGCTAGTTAAGGAAAAGCCCATGGAAAGCCCATGGACAAAGCCCATATCCGGCCATATTGTAAGTATATAAACCCTTTCCATGCTATGAAAAAGGTGTTGGTTGTTTTCATTTCACACATAGTAATACATGTTTTTCTTTTTCATTTTCTCTCACTAGAAACTAGGGGTGTAAACGATTCGAGCTTTTAACAAGCTACTCGAGCTCGAGCTTAATACTCATGAGCTCGAGTCGATCTCGAACAAATATTAGTGCTCGATTAGTTTGACGAGCCGAGCTTTGAAAACTAATATTTGGCTCGGCTCGTTCGAAAACTCGTTTAAATATCACGAGTCGAACGAGCCGAACAAGCTAGTCGAGCTTAACGAGCCGAACGAGCTACTCGAGCTTAACAAGCCAACACTTAATATATAAATTTTGTTCAATGGATTCAATTAACCGTTTGATCAAATAGGTCGTGTTTGAGTACAAAATGGATCAAGCTAAGTCAGATGACAAAACGTTTATATCTTAGAAACAAACTAAAATATGAAATTCATAACATGTTGAAACGGTAACATATATTAGATAGGTTAAACGATCCAATAAGTAAAAGCATTTAACCGAACAAAATTATTTTACCCACAAACCGACTTAGACAAACCATATGTCACCTGATAACGGATGCAGTTGACCAAATTATTTTGAAAGGGATGTAAATTTACCCGAACCAACCCTAGTAAGGATTTGGGTTAATCAGGATCATATCAACCAAGTAACATATTAACTAGAAAAATGAAAAAAGAAAAGGGCAAAATGTAACAAGAAAGGAAAACCAGATATTTAGTTAATTATCTTTTATTCGGGTTAGTTGAAAAGTCGAATAAGAGAAAAAATCGACCTATTAATCAAGTTAATCCTTAGAATTTTAACCTCTGACGACCCGACCCGAATAACCTTGTTGAGGTTCAGGTCAGACTGGGTTTATGAAATTCAGGTATTTTTGACACCGGTTAAAAGTTACCTTAACTCTTAGACTCAAACCCGAACCTAATTATCTCTGTTACCAAACACTATCACACGTTAACACACACGGAGACAAGAAAACACATAGAAAAGAAAGAAACAGAAAGACGAAGGAAAGTGTAAACACTAAAAAGATTCCATAATAACACAAGTCAACATCAATATAAACCAATTCCCTCTTCATCGTCTCCACAATAATCTCCACATCCTTCACAAAAATACACACAAACCAAAAAAAGATAATGGCGGGAATAATACAGCTCCTAATATCAGACATAACCATGTCATTCATGTGGGTATGGTCAAGTGTGCTAATAAAAATCTTTGTTCATAATGTCTTAGGGTATCGTTATTATGACCTACATGGTGAAATCATTAGATATTCATTGTCCATTATGAATATGTTTTTGTTTGCTTATCTTGCTAAACTCACTAAAGGTGGTGCTTATAATCCACTCACTGTTTTGACTTCTGCTATTTCTGGGAGTTTTGGAAAGTTCTTGTTTACTCTTGGCTCAAGAATCCCTCTTCAGGTTAGTTGGATTTTTTTTTATTTTTTTTTAAATTATGTTTTGGATATGTGAAGTGGGTTTGGATTGTTTGGGTGAATTGGTGTGCTCACAAGATCTTTTTGGGTTCAAACTTCACTAGGTAAACATCTTGGGGGATGGATAGGTAAAAGGTTCGGAAACTCTCATGGGATACCCTAGTTAGGCTCAGACTCGCCCTGGGTAAGAGGGAAAAACCTAGTCCGTTTACCCGTTTAGTTTAGGTCTTCTTAGGAACCTGTTAATTAATGAGTTTAGTTTTGTGATTGTATTGGTTCACTTGCGTATTGGGGGGTTTTCCTGATTAGATTGTTTGGTATACAGTGATTTAGGATTAATCTCTCTGTTGATTTTTAATTTGTAAGTTTATAGTATATTAATCGGGGGTGTTTGGGATCATGTATTGAATATTGATGTTGTGATTTGTATTCACGGCAAGTAAAATTGAATTAGCCACTATGGTTTCTTAAAACTGATTAATTGTCACCCTAAAAAGTTAGATCGCTATATCCAAACACTCACAACTGACATCAAATAGTACAGATACGGTGTTATAGCTGCTAGTTTAAATGTTATACAGATTTTCATTATGTCGTGGTTTTGTTTAGCTGATTTAGTTGATTAGGAACTGATGTAATTGCTAGAATCGATACTGTCACTAGAGTAAAGTTGGTACTAGTGTCGTAACCACCATAGAACTCCTGATGCTAAGAGGTATTACCACTAGTCGACAATAAAGAGTTCTGCACTCGGCTAGTGACTGAATATGGTTGTTTTGCTCCACGCTAGCTTCTTGGGCTTTATACCTTTTCATGTTCGGAATGTTAATCTCGCATGTCTAGCAAGCTTCACAAGCTTCTTCCACAAATTCATCAGCTGCAATATCTTTACCATGCATATTTCATCCTTAGCTTTCTTAATAAAGCTCATCCTGCCTGTAGGATTATAGTCTTTCGGTGCAGTTGGGTTGGGATTTCTGTTCAACGACAGCACTAAATGTGAATTGGAAGTTAATTCTGATTCAGATTTATGTTTGATTTAGGATGAATGTATGTGTTGTTGTTTTATTGTTTATCGTAGTAACTTAGTAGTGAACTAATAAGGGTGTGTGGGATTCTGTTTTGAGAGTAGATTTGTTATTTTAAAATACGATAACAGGGTGTTTCGGCATTTTTTTTTTGGGTAACCATGGTTTCCGACCTTTTGGCCGACTAATTATGGGGTTTCAAACGAGATAAAGCCCTCCCTTTTCAGGATATTGGCGTGGCCACTTCCAAGGTTATTTGCACCTAGCAGGAATTGAACTTGAGACCTCAAACATTCTAGAGTGATAGTCACAAGTCTTTTTAGAGTGTTTGCACCTAGCAGGAATTGAACTTGAGACCTCAAACATTTTATAGTGTTTCGGCATTTTAAGTGCTTGTTTATTGCATTTTGTAGAAGAAATAAGCCGTTTAGAACTTAAAAGTGCTGAGTGTTGACTGGTTTATTTGCATATTTTGTGAGGGAATACGCACTTTTAAATAAATATACGGCCATAAGGGGAGGCGCTTATTTGAAAGTGCTTATAAGCCATTAACATATGCCAAAAATTGGCAATGCAGAACACCCCCAAAGTAGTTTTGGATAAGCTACTATGATTACTAATATTTTAATTATGGAATATCAGATAATAAAATCAGATCGCTCTATCCAAACACTCATAGCTGATCATCAGTTAGAGAACCTATTTTAAAATGCATTCCTTAATACCTCCAAAGAATATGAAAAGTCATTGGTGCATGAATACGATTTCTTTTGTTTTCATTTTCTTATCTAGTACAGTTAGCGTTTTATAGCTACCAGTCCAGTTCTACCAATTTTCGTTATGTTGTTGTTTTGTTAGCTGATTTAGTTCAGGGACCACTGTAATTGCTATAATGGAATGATGGTGTCATAAGAGTAAAGTCAGTATCAGTGTCATAACTCATAACCATAGAATTAATGATGCTGAGAGTTATTACCACTAGTCCATAATAGGATGTTCTGCATTTACCTAGCGAGTGAATATAAATGTTTTTTTACTTTTTGCTCCATTTTTTTGGGCTTTATACCTTTTCATGTTCAGCGTATCTCATGTTTCTAGCAAACTTCACAAGTGGCAATATCTTTGCCATGCATATTTATCTTTAGCTTTCTTATAAAGCTCATCTAGTGTGTAGGATCTTAGTCTTTCTGTGTATTGATTGGGTCGGGACTTCTGTTTGATGACAGTACTAAATTTGACGGCTTAATACTATGACTTGTATACAACCTGGCTAATTCTTGTGTCAATAATAATCTTTGAGATTATAAAGCTCTATGTAGCCTTCACAACGACTTTTTAGATCATAAGGTTGATTTCAACCATACTAAACTTTTACTTTAGTGTATCCAATCATCCATAATATACCCTCTCTTTCAAAATGTCATTCTCATAAAAAGAATATGCCCTGCATCTAGATGCTTATGCCTATAACGATACGTTCTCAAGCATATACCACAAGTAATATAACAAATTTCCTCTCTCGTGGTGGTTTTCTTTTTGATAACTATATTGGTTTGGAGATCTCTCTCCCTCCTGCTAGTGTATTTCTATCTTGCGGATGTTGTCGATAATCCACACATACTTTAGTTTTCTTCACATGTAGATGAATGGAGCGACCTGTAATAGTTGTGACTATGACTTTGTATTCCAGTTCATTTTTTCTATGATTTTGGTTTGATGTTAAAGTGAAAGCAGTTGAAGGACGAAATAGGGTTGAATGTCTGTTTTACGTTTAGAAAATTGTGTTATGTGTGCATGTAACACAACTTAAAGGATCTTGTAAACGGAACATTTTAAGGAGGAACTGTGTGTGGAAATATATGTCTCGTGTTCA
>BQNB010033078.1:0-52637 GCA_026074375.1 Tanacetum coccineum | reverse complement strand
TAGAAAAGAAGGAGAAGTGTTTGTTTGGCTTATTTTATTTCGGCTTATATTTTACTAGCTTATTTACTAGCTTATTTTGAAAGGACAAACGATAAACTTATTCGGCTTAATAAATAAGCCCGTATATAGCTTAATGGGCTATTAGCTGCGTCTCACATACAAGGCCCAACACCATGAGTTTATTTTTGAGCTTATATGGTTCGGCTTATTATTGAATGGCTTATTGTGAGCTTATGGATAGCTTATTATTAAGTTACGTGTTTATTACTTAATGTTTTGCTTATCGGACTAAATGGATAAGTTAAAACTACTTTTTTGGACTTAACGGGCCAAGGCCCAACATAAATACAATACACCAAGGCATAAAGCTACGGTGTAGCTTATTTAATAATGTACGACTTTGACGCTATACGTTTAACTTATTTAAATGTTGGACGTTGCGAATAATAAGAGATTTGATGATGTATAGTTTGTAATTATGAAAAGTGGATTGGAAAGGGATTTGAAAATGGTTTTAAATAAAGTCTGCGACTTTGGAAAACGTGTAAACACGAACGGGTCATGCCGAAATTTTTATAAATTATTATACTTATTAAATATTAGAAAACGCACATGATAAAACTAGGTATGGGGGATTTATAATATATGTGCCGAACCTGTTATATATTATATATATATTTATATATATATATATATATATATATATATATATATATATAATATATATATTTTTACTTAAACATTTATATGTATATAATATTAGTATACATACCATTATTTACTCTTTTTACTTACGAAAACATTTTTACTATTATACGATCACAAGAGTTAATTTTGTAAACATATTATCAAAGTACACTAGTATATGCTTATGCATTATCCGTAATTCGTTACTACTCCGATATTAAACCAAACCATCATTTCATAGGTTGTCTTTACGAACCGTTGTTCGTTATCGTGTGATTTATTCTAGACTATTCTTCTTTAATTCACCAATCGAGGTGAGTTCATAGCCCCAAGTATTTTGAATAATTGGTTTATAATTTAGGGTGAGAAACATTGCTTGTTTTAAAACTGGACACAAGTACTATACATGAGAAATTCCCCGTTTACGTGTTGCCTAAGCAGCGTTTAGACCACTATTGCCCGAATTATCATGAACTGTTAATTTCTTGACCGGAGGACCGGTTAAGGGAGCGCGAGTGAATAAATAGATCTATTGGGACTAATTATCCCTATCCGGATAAGAAGCACTTACTAGTTCGAGACTTCCAAGAACTAACAGATATATGTCATGTCGAAACTAGTTAGGTAGTCTTTGGTCGGACACTTATAAGGCAAGCCTTTTATAGCACTATACATGCTATCCATCAGTATTAGCTTCGGTGTCATGAGCTTAGTGCAACATAAATGCCTCTTTATGTGAAGTTGTATCACCTATAACTGCCGCATACGTTTTGATAATCTTGTGGTCCACATTAAATACATTTGAACAAAACCTATGAATTCACCAACTTTATGTTGACGTTTTAAGCATGTTTTTCTCAGGTGCTTAGCATGGATGTCGTTGCTTGATCTATATGAAGTCTAATTGCCCGAACCAGTTTTCCAGATTTCATCTATGTTATCTTAAATACCGTTGTTGAACTTATTTAAGCTTCCGCATTTTTAACTTTGAATCTTTTAAATTTGATCGATGTAAAACTTATTATTATTTTAAATTTATGCAACGGTGTTTATTTTTAAAACGTACCCTTAGAGGTCGTTCTTTATGCTTTGTACTTGAGATATTGGATGACGTCACGCCCCCGGACACTAAATCGGACGGGACCCTATTTGGGGGTGTGACAGATTGGTATCAAGAGCCAAGGTTATAGAGAACCAGGTAGTATAAACTAGGTCTGGACTATAACCAGTATGTGATCCTACGTGATTATGTGCCTTACGTGATTTTACATATACGTAATATGTATATGTACTATATAATTAAATACTAAGTATAACTAATATTACTATAATTATATTGCATTTCTTTTCGCGGTACTGCATTTGATGGTCTATTCATTCATTTCATTCGTTTATTTACCCATTTGTTCATTCTTTCCCGCATCATGCATGGTTGGTATAAAGGATATTTATATAAACTTTTGCTTGTGCAGGTCATGGCTATTTCTATTATCTCAGTTTCTTTGAACCATTAACATGTCCATCTCTGCGATAACCAATGGACACAATAAGAGCAACAATGCAAGGACACGGTCAACACGACACCCACCGGTAGTTATTTCAGCTTAAGTCTATAAGTGTGTCCTCGTGAAAGCTAAACATGCATGGGAACAGCTTACAATGATAATTAGTTTTTAATGTAGGTCGAGTCAACACATGCAGAAGCCATTGGATAGATGCCATTTGAATGGCAAGCATAACAAACAGATACCTGTAATTAGTCAAGATGGTTTAGGCGCATCAGGTGTTGTTTGTTGTTATAAGATTTGTCTAGTTCTAATCTAGTGCCAGTCTTGCCAGGTCAAGGTCTTTCATCCCATAGTAGATATGGACCCCCGATCATAGTCCCAACAGAAAGAATAGTAACTTAAAAAAACTCCTACCTCACCTGCAAGTTCCAACCTCTCACTACTAGCCAAGTTATCAAAGTACGAGTGAGTGAAACACACGGAATGCATACTGGAGAAGAGAAATTATGATGTGTACACAACAAACAGTCTCAAAAGGTGCATCACGGCGCACGGGTTGCTCACAGCTTGAATCGGGTCACTTTTCGTTAATACTCCAAAAAACGAATATGTTTCAGGATAGTGTATCGTCTGTAATTCAGTCCACCTAAAATGGCAATACCTCAAAGTCCAGCATTTGTTGGCCACTGTCTCTAATACCTTTATAGAGCAAACAGAAAAGTCCAATTCGGTGGCCAATGGATAATAGCACTATATAGTTTCGTAATGATTCTTAAGCTGTTTGTGACCGATTTAACTTATTCTTGAACAAAAACTACTAAAATAAAATAGCATGACACGTTATATCACCCGTTGGTCCATTGATGTGGAAACCAAATTTTTTCCGTTTGAGTAACCAACATATAAGTACAGGAGAGGTTATGTTACATACAAATAAAGTCTAAGGAACGTTATTTATATTTTTTTTGAACCTCTCTCACCTTTTGATAATAACAAAATATAAAAAACGATTTAACAATTAAAAATTACACTTTTCCAAATTATTAAATGCTAAAGTATATTTCTAAGATTAGATGACCCATCTGTAAGGTATGGACAAACAAATATATTCAGCATGATAATTGATCAAGCAAAATATTTTTTCTTATCACTCTCTAACCTCTCTTTAATTCTAACAAAACGGTATATTTTTTTTAATACTTTATTTCACGAAATATTTTACTCAATTAAAAATAAAAGGTTTTAATTAAAAATCATTAAAATATGAATTCCACATTCCCAACCCCCACACCCCAGCCCCAAAAACAATTGGAAGCTCTACACCAGATACACAACCTTTCCCCACCAAACGACAAAACAGGGAGCTGTAGTCTAGGACGGGCGGGAAGAACGGCCCCCCATATAGGCCTGGCGGCTCCCCTTATATCATAAAGGGGAAACCAGTCGGGTATCGCCCCAAGAGAAGCCGTTGGGATTCCTGTCATATAAAACTGCTAGTTAATACTTCTCCATTACCCCGACAGAAAATAACATTCTCATTGCAAAAAATTCGAAAATTTCATTGTTAGTCTTTTTCCATTTCTCTCTCGTAAACTTTCTATTTACTCTCACAAACCTCTTGATCACTAACAACAACTTTATAGAATCTTGTTTTCAAAGTGATCCAATCCTTTTCTCATCGCATTCCCTCCTCATTCAAAGCATAGCCAAGAAAGAACAACTTGATATTCAGTCAAGAAAGCGAAGTGATACTATCGGTGATACTATCCATCCTTAATCTTCTAAGTACCGAAGGAAAACTCAAATGTAATCAACTTTGTGATATTTGTGGTGATTCGGAACCTTGTGTAGATCCGAAGTAGGTGTAGATCTTTCGTGAAGTGGTTGATTTGGGTTTCTAGACTAAGATTAGTGACCTCAGACCATTTAGCTTTAGTGGTCAGAAAGTCGACTTAAGGCATTGATCGTGATAAACGCGTTTTCTTCTCCGCCTAAAGGAGAGCTTGTTGACATAGTGAAAATAGCTCGAGTAGTAGAACTAGGGGAGAGCGGAGTTAGGGCGAAGAAGAGTGCTTTCTTTAGCCGAACCACATAAATCATCGTATGTCTTGGTTTATCTTTATCTCTTAGATGTTGTTTCTTTCCTTATATCCATTTTACATTATTTTCTATTGATATATTAGTTTTTTCCGCTTAGATCAGTTATTCTTGTTACCTATATGTGATTCTTGCTCTGAACTATAACTCGGATACGTATACAGTTTTAAAAGTAAACTTTAAACCTTAAAACAAACAGTAGTACACTATTCAACCCTCCTTCTCAGTTTCCACAACTTGGCGTATACTAGGATATAATGGGCACTCACATATTTTAATAAAATATATAGTATTTAAAGCTTGGATCGCGAGATCTATGGAATTCCTACAAATATCCTAGAAGGAGATCGCAAATCTATAGCAAGAGACCCCAAACCTCTTGAAAGCGATAGTTTTTATTTATTAGGACACAATGATTCGAGACATATGTGAAATGCAAAAGATCTAGATCTTTGGCATTTATTACCCAATGGTTAATTTTCAACCAATTGATAACAACAAACAACCGAACACCAAACTTAATCTGAGCATTATACCCTTTTGAAACAAACAACCTGCTGCTCGTCAAAACAGAGCCATGCAAAAATACTGAAGCCCAAACTTGATGAGGTTGTCCCTTTTGAAAAACAAACCGATGATCTTAAAAGAAAGCTTGCGAAAAATAATAAAGCCAAAATGATTATTTATAATGCTTTGCCTAGAAAAGAATATGAAATAATTTACATGTGTAATACGGGAAGAGAAATTTGGAAAACTTTGTTAATCACCCATCAAGGTAATAGCCAAGTCAAAGATAATAAGATTGACCTTTTGGTTCAACAATATGAACAATTCGTCATTTCCGAAGACGAATCTATAGATAGTGCATTTGCTAGATTTAATACTATTATTACTAGTCTTAAAGCTCTTGATGAAGGTTATTCTAGTAAGAACTACGTAAGGAAGTTTATTAGGGCTCTACATCCTAAATGGAGAGCAAAGGTCACGGCGATTAAAGAGCCAAAAGACTTAACATCACTATCTTTTGATGAGCTCATTGGAAACCTCAAAGTCCATGAGATGATCATCAAGAAAGATTCCGAAATAGTCAAAGAAAAAGTTGAAAGGAAATCTCTTGCTTTAAAGGCTAAGAAAGAATCTAGTGATGAAGAGTGTTTGACTTCCGGTAGTGAAGACGAAGAGTACGCCATGGCGATAAGAGACTTCAAGAAGTTCTTTAAGAGAAGAGGTAGATTAGTAAGATAACCTCGGAACAACAAAAAGACCTTTCAAAGAAGCCGAGATGACAAAAATGGAAAAAGTGAAAGGAAGTGCTTTAGATGCGGAGATCCAAATCATCTTATTGGAGAATGTCCAAAGCCACTGAGAGACAAGAACCAAAGAGCATTTATTGGAGGTTCTTGGAGCGATCGCGGTGAAGAGAATGATAAAAAGATCCAAGACAAGACATGTCTTGTAGCTCAAGCACAAAATGAGGTATGTTTTAAATCCTCCTACTTTAGTGATGAAAACTCATCAATTGATGATTTAGCTCTAGACAACGAATATGATAAATTATGCATAATGAGTTTAAAAATAATCACTAAGAACAAAAGGCTAAAAGCTATTAGAAATAGTCTAGAAAATAAACCTAAAGAATTAAAAGATAAATTGTCCACACTCGAGAAAATCAAGGGAGTTGATATTGATTGTGCAAAGTGTCATACACTTAAAATTAAAAATGAAAAGCTCAAAGCAGAATCTACTAGATTAAACAAATTTGAAAAGAGTATACATTGCTTGAATGAAATATTAAATAATCAAAAACCCTCCGGTGATAAATTAGATTTAGGGTTTAATTCATTTGAAGCATCATCTAGTGGAACTAAAGAAATAAAATTTGTAAAAGCTCAGAAAAAGATGTCTCCTGATAGAGGTCCCATAAATATGGGCGCCCCCCTTAATGGTCAGACGGCCCCCAAAATAAATATGGGACCGCCACCAGCAACGCCTGTATCTGAGAAAAGTGTGTCTTTTCAAAAATTTATTTTGGGTCCTAGACCAAAACACATAATTGTAAACAAAGTCAAAGTTCCTGTTTCTAGTGACAATGAAGTTAAACAATTCTATAAGCCATTATTTAAACCCGGAGTTGGATTTTCAAAACTCAATTTTAGATCAAAAACTCCACCTCCTAGAAGAGTCAATAATATTTTCTCGTCCTAAAACGCCGCAACCAAAAAGACATGTTGGTCGACAAAACCAACCTCATGGATTTCCCGTAACTTGGAACAACTTTCTACGCCATAGTTACATGCCATGGGAAATGTGTCTTCCATTCTCACATCCCAACCAATTGCATCAAATGCAAGGGATGTTTGGCACTAACAACTTTGGACCCATGAGATATTGGGGACCAAATGTTTGAGTTATTGTCTTATATAAATAGATATGCCTTGGAGTCGACTTGGAGCCCGACGAATGGATCAAGGATAGCGGATGCTCTAAACATATGACGGGTAACCGAAAGCTCTTCTCCACTTACAAGGCATACAATGGAGGTAATGTCATTTTTGGTAGTAATCTTTGCGGTAACATCATTGGCAAAGGTACGATTTCTAATGACTCTCTCAAAATAGATAATGTAGAACATGTTGATAACTTAGGATTTAACTTGCTAAGTATAGGACAAATATGTGATAATAAGTGTAAAGTAACTTTCTCTGAACATGATAGTGAAATCACTTAAGAAACGGTAAAGTATCATAGGTAGTAAGGTAAAGAAGAAAGGCTTATATGTGATGAAATTAGGAAGTAAGCCAAAGGATCAAATTTGTCTAGCAACGATTGATGAGAATTCCACCTTGTGGCATAGAAGATTAGGTCACGCAAATATGCGTCTCATTCAATCGTTAGCTTCTAAGGAATTAGTTAGAAACTTACCTAAGCTTAAGTTTGATCAACATTTTGTGCTGCAGCAAAATGAAAACAAGCTCACGTTATCACAAAGCTAAGAACATATCCTCAATGCATAGAAGGCCATTAGAACTTCTCCACATGGATCTTTTTGGTCCATCCATCGTACGGAGTTACGGGAAACCGCTACACCTTAGTCATAGTAGATGACTACTCTAGGTATACTTGGACAAGATTTCTTAAGAATAAAAACTGAAGCTTTCGATCAATTCAAAATATTTAGTAAGAAAATCCAAAACCAATAGTATGTACAAATAGTGGGCCAATAAGGAACGACCACATGGTACAAATTTGGATTAAAGACGTACAATTTGAGAAATTTTGTAATGCACACTGGTATTACTCAAACTTTCTTCGGCTCACACACACCTCAATCAAATGGCGTAGTTGAAAGGAAAAATAGGACATTTCATGAATGAGTAGAACCATGATGACGAGCCAATCATTACCACAAAATTTTTGGTGTCACACACGTAGAACTTCCGACATATATTCTTAACCGAATCCTAATAGAGTCATTCTAGGAAAAACGCCTTATAAATCTTAAGAGGTAGGAAACCTACAAATACTATTTATAGCGTGTTTGGAAGCAAGAGCTTCACTTCAAACCACTAAATACTACCTTACTAAATTTTACACCAAAAGTCCATATGAATGTGTCTTCAAGTTACTCCCAAAATAGTAAAGCCTATATCATCCTTAATAAACACACTAGTGTAGGAAAATCAAAGAATTCACTCAACGTGACATTCGAAGAACTCCTCCACCCTTATAAGACTTCACCCTTGGGAATGATAATCTATATGAAAAGAAGCAATTATGGAAATCGAAAAGAAAAACCGAGAATAATTGTTTTAGGATGAAACAATAGAGATTGACTAAAAGTCCAATATTAAGGAATCACTAAGAACCAATCTCCCATAGAAAATGTTATAGGAAACCTCAACCAAAGAACCTTAATCACAAGCCCAAAAACCAAAGTAACTTCACTGTTTTATATCCAACTAAGAACCTAAGAAAGTAAATGCAGCCTTAGAGATGAAAGTTGGAATAGTCGCCATGCAAAAGAAGTTAAATCTATTCCATTGCTAACGACGTTTGGGAGCTAGTTCCGCAACCTAAGAATATGACAATTATATGAACTAAGTGGGTGTTTAGAAATAAGTTAGATGAGAACGGTATTGTATCCTTCCTCGAAATAAGCTAGTTAGTGATCAAGGCTAAACCAACAAGAGGCATCGATTATGATGAAAACTTACCGCGTTGCTAGACTTGAATCTATTGGGATATTATTAGCCTATGCTTGCACCTTAGATTTTAAATTATTCCAAATGGATGTAAAAAGTGTATTCCTGAATGGTTTTATCAATGAGGAGGTATACGTGGCACAACCTTCGGGATTCATTGATTTCGAAAAACCAGATCATGTTTATAAACTAAAGAAAGCTTTATATGGTCTTAAACAAGCACACCAAAGCTGGTATGATAGAGTTAAAAGTTTATTCTAATAAACATGAATAAAAAATGAGAACAAAGCTAATAAACACTCTTTTTATTAAGAAGAAAAGTTCAAATCTCATCATTGTTCAAATATATGTCGATGACATTATATTCGGTTCGACTTTTCAAGACATGTGTGATGAATTTTCCAAAATCATGCATGACGAGTTCGAGATGAGCATGATGGGTGAACTTAACTTCTTCCTTGGATTACAAATTAAACAAATAGAAGATGGTATATTCTTTAATCAACTACTATATTCAAGAAATGTTAATAAATTTTGGTCTAGAAGATTCTAAACCAATGAAAACCCCCATGTCCTCTGATACTAAACTCACGAAAGATGAAGAGTGTGAGTCGGTAGATAGTACCAAGTATCGAGGCATGATAGGTAGTTTATTATACCTAACGGCAAGTAGGCCTGATATCATGTTTAGTGTTTGCCTTTGTGCCCGCTTTCAAGAGGCTCCCAAAACCTCTCACCTTGAAGCGGTTAAGCGTATCTTCCGATACATGAAAGGCACTACGCACTTATAATATGGTTTCCTAAGGGGACCGCATTAGAAACCGTAGTATATGCCGACTCTGATCATGCGGGAGATTATGTGGACCAAAAAAAGACTTAGCGGTATTGTACGATCGTGAATGTTGTTTGACATCTTGGTTCTCGAGACAAAACAAACCGCTCTGCTATATCCACTACCGAAGCCGAATACGTAAGCGCCGAAAAGGCATGTCAACAAGCACTATGGATGAAACAAGCTCTCATCGACTACGACGTACGACTCGACGACGTTCCCATCATGTGCGACAACAAAGGCGCGATTGACCTTAGCAAAAACCCGGTGCAACATTCTCGTACCAAACACATTGAAATACGTCACCACTTTCTTCGTGATAATGTCCAGAAAGGACATATCTCAATCGAAAAAGTGACGTCCGTCGACAACATCGCCGACATTCTTACTAAACCCCTTAAACGTGAATCGTTTAACTATCTACGTCTTGGTTTAGGAATGATTGAACACATTCCATAAATCATATTAGTCCGCTTCTCCTTCTTCTGTCTCAAGTTCCAAGTTCGTTATCGGCTCCTAGTCGTGACAACTTTAAATACTTCATCCGAAGTACTTTAAGCCACATTTAAATCAACACGTAATATACAAATTAACACGTCACCTCACTCGAAATTTTTTGTCAAAATCAAGTTCAAAAACGTAGCCTGAGGGCGGTCATATAGGCGTCCCCAATATAATTTTGGACCGCCAGTAGATAAGGGAGAACCGCCATCAGGAAATCATAATAGGAACACTTAAACAAAAAAAATTCAACCACGAAAACAAACAACTCCCCTTCGTGCTGCAAGTGACTAAAACAGCCTAATAATCAATCCTAACATCACAAAGATCATCAATTGTAAGTCATTTCATCTATTTTCTTTCAATTTGAGTCTAGGGTTCATCATGAACACCAAAAATCAAAATTGGGGATTTTCCATTTTTCTTCCAATTTTGTTCAATTAGAACTAACATAGATACAATTACAACTAATATGCTTCCCCGTAAGAATAGGAATTGTACATATTTATTGTATTTGTAGAAAAATTAATTTTGAACTAAAACCCCAATTTTATTTTTCAAATCACTCACGTTAGGAACAAAATAAAATTATTGTTATGCATTGTCAATACAACCTAAAAACGTTTTCAAACACATGCATAATGATCTCATGAACAAATTTCGAGATACATAATTCATATGTATTTTTCGACTTGTTTGGATGAGCAAAATCAAATTAAGGAGCGTTTGGGTTAACTCTTAGGATTTTATTTCTAGGTCAAGTTAATCGTTACTCCACATTTGTTGCATATAAGCACACACTAGGCACTAACTCAACAAAAAAAACAAGATACAAGATTAGAAAATGGGCTTGGTTCATGATATCATCTAGTAACAATGCCTCGAGCTACCAGTCTAGATCATCAAAAGACAAGAAACTACATACCCTTGAAATCCAATGAGTTTAGTCAACTTTTGTTAAACACAATGGCAATTCTTAAAAAATGATATTTTCATGAGGGAAAGGTTGTAAGTCCAAACTTAAAAAATATAAGTCATATTCGTGCTAAGTTTGAGTCAATCGGCTTTGATTGTTTGTTAGACATTAACGAACAAATTGTACCTCGTTTTGTTCTTGAGTTTTATTGTCAACTCACTTTTACCTATAATCCTGAGGGTCAATTTGTTTGATCCAACTTTGTCATCCAAATAAGTCATTCTCCCACACTCTGAGAATTCGTGTCCAAAAACTTCTAAAAATTCCATTCAAAGGTCAAGCCTCTACCACCGAAAATTTGTCAATCTTGACCATTGTTCAGTAAGTGTTTTCAATAAGAAAAACTTTATAAAAACTAAACCACCATCTCCCAGAGTCATTAAGTGGGTCTTAATCCCAATCCACGACCAAGGCGTCAAGAAACTCGTACCAAAAATAAGAAAACCATTACGAAGTTAAGAACCAAATTTTTAACCCGAAGATTCAACACATTATGAAACCTTGGGTTTCAAGATTATTCGTGAAAACTCCAACGTCTATGAGGACCTATGAGTCATGACTTCGCTTCTGTCTTTGTCACATGCCTTTAAAATGCATTGAGACCGTCCACTCCTTATAACCTAATGCATTTCACTCTCAAAAGAATGGTAAAAGACGTCGATTCAAACCAAGGAACTCATACCTATGGATGCTCTAGACAAGGTTATTCAAGCATGTAGTATCTGCTCTCCTTAGTAGCTTTTGATCAATATCACTCACATGATCGAGCCATGCATCCGCTCAGCTCCTCATTATGAGCCGAAAAGACACGAGCGGCACGGGGGCATGAAAAGACCACAACGTGATTCAAAAGCTAGTTCCTATCTTCCACCACTTAAAATCCACACACTTCTTACCTCTTCAAATTGATCCATGATTAATGATAATGATGATGAATTCATTACACTCCAATTCTTCCAATCTCATTCTCAAACAATCTCTCTTCACGAAGTTGATTCATAGAGTCCCGTCAAAACCCTTCTTATGAAAATTAAACTTGAATGAACACCCTTCTATCCTAACCATAACCTCAAAACTCAACAATGAGATCTCATACGAGACGGGTTAAGGTCAATTGACAAACTCACAGAAACATGATGGGAGGAAAAAAGGAATGTGAAGATGGTCGGCATAACTTCTAAGTGACTATTACTATTATTATTACTTCTCTTATAATACATTATGCTTTTAATTAGAACTAGAACAATGAATGATGACTTCGATTGTTAGGATGCACTTTTAGAAGTGGTTTTATCATCGTATTAATGCTTTGCTAGTTACATTTGAGTCTATGTTGAATTTTCTTAAGGACTTATTAAAATTTGCATGCAAAAGATAAATAATGATGCCAATTGTTTACATATATATTACTTATTTTTGATTGTATGAGAATGTGATACTCACTGAGAGAAAACTAAGAAAAATTTGCTCCCTCCAAAAAACGGCCCCATAATTCATCAGGCGGCCCCCTTACCAATCAGGCCCCCCCTCCTCCCCGATATGGGACCGCCCACATGAGGGAAGAAAAAATTTGAAAGTCTCTCTTTTTCTGTATCTTTGACCACCCTAGTCCTAGACTCTTGCTGGAATTTCCCTCTTTGAACACACAATTTCTTCAATCTTCATCTCCAACACCATGCTTTGCCATTTTCTTTCATCTTTCTCATTATTTAAATCCTCAATTACTTTCATTTTTCTCATCATCACCATCTTCCTCATACTTTCTTCTTCTACATAAATGTCTTGCTCAAATCATCACCCTAACCTATCTAGAAAACCAAGAATGTCGGTTCGTCAAGTATGGAAGCGAAAGACACGTTTACCAAAATCATCACTTACTTGTCTTAATGACTCACCACCACCACCTTCAAGAAACACTCCTCACTCTATCTCACCACCTATGAACTACCCACAAAGAGATCGAATCATTAATCAACTCCACACCATCTCCATACTCATTGATTCTCAAACTCCTACCCCAACCTCCCCACCACACCTATTGGTTTAACCTCCTACTAATGCTCAAGTAGGGTGTCATGCTAGCTTTTGTCATTGTTGTAGATACACCACCAACCACTTCTACTCATTAAGGAATGAAATTATTTTCATTCAATTCCTTGTCACCCGTCTCATACCTCAATCACAAGTCTATCACCACAATGATTCACCATCTTCATCATTCTCACTCTTCAATTAATCACTCTCACATGATTAATTTACTTAAATAAATGTTTACTACCTTTTGAGTATCACATCTTATGAAGTCAAGAATCATCTACTAGTTTACTCTTATTAGATGCTTTAATATGTTGTGTTTTGTTATGATTATCTTATGTTGTATCATCATAAATTGTCCTTATGGCTATGTATGATCTCTTTATGAATTTAAATGCACTTTATTTATGAATTTTTAAATGTGTGGATTATACTCTTAAGATATTTGTCATGCTATGTTGGTTTGCACTTGTACTTCTAACCTTGTTTTGTAGCAACCAAATCATCGTAAGATCGATCCCTTGGTGCCCCGAACAAGGGGGAGCTTACATCAAGGAGGAGTCTTTAATCGTCGAATTCTTTCTCTCTACTACGACTCGACGATCAACCTTTTTGGATTCGACAAAAAGGGGGAGAAATAAAATTAAACTCATTAATAACTTATAAACTTCTACTTTTATACTAACTGAATTTATGTTTTGTCATCATCAAAAAGGGGGGAGATTGTTAATACAAATAATGTCTAAAAACTTTATTTATATTTTTCGACCTCTCAATGTTTTGATAATAACAAAATGTAAAAACGTTTACAATAAAAATAAACGTTTATAAATTACTAATCATAAAATTCTATTTCTGAGATTAATCACTTAAGGTATGAATAAACAAATCATTAAACATGATTAGTGATCAAGAAAATATTTTTTCTTAAACCTTACATTTCTACAAAAGTGTTTTTATAAAAATATAAAAACAAAATATGTATTCATAAAAGAAATGTTTTATTAAAACATTAAATTAGAAATCAGATTTTCCCCCTAAAATGGAAGGTTCTAAAACAGATAACACATTTCCCACAAAAAGACAAAAAGATGAGCGTACTCTACGGCGGCCCCTATTAGGAATAATTGTAATACTTAGTTTCTACTAGTAGGTATGTAGTTCCTACTGGTAGAGTAGTAGTTCCTACTGGCAGGTATGTAGTTCCTGCTGGTAAGGTTATTATCATAGTTAGTCCTGGTAGGCTAAGTCTAGTTCCTACTAGTAGAGTACTTAGTCCTGGTAGAGTTAAATAGTACACGATAGGAGCAATAGAGTTACAGTAAGGGTGCCTCCTTAAAAAAACCTTTCCAAAGCAACACCCATAGGGAAAACCTTTGGACATGGACAAAAGAGTACAAACCTCACTGGTACTCCCATCATGGACATACAATAGCTTGGTCTCTTCCATTGGTCAATCAGCAAACGAGGGACTTGGTAGCATCTTCTTGAACTTGAAACTAACAACTTCAATCTCACGTAGAGAAAATAACGTCAACAATCTGACCTGGGTCGAAGTCTTCTTCTTGCACATCTACATTCCTTTCCAGCCAAATGTAGTAGGAAGTAGCAGCAACAACGATCCTAAAGATTATACTAACGACTATTTTACCCTTAGATAAAGGAACAATAAAAGCAACAACATTGCTAAGATGAGGCGAAATAGCGTCCATGCCGCAAAGAACACGAAACCATAGACCACACTGCGAAGAAAAGGAACACTCAAAGAAAGTGATATGAGAGACTCCCTGCATGAGTGAAATACTCCCAATAGGAGTAGCCATTTAAAGGCAATATAACTCCTCTATTCTTCGAATACCAAGGTCACCCTCATGCTTAGGCATGCACATAGAATCCCAAGCAACTTTGGCTTTCCCTTTCTTCATCTCCCTTTGACACCAAAGAAAACCACGCATAAGCTGTTCTAAATCATTCACAATACGAGAAGGGAGGATAAAAACAGAGGACCAGTAAATATACATGGAAGACAAAATAGACCAAATTAATTGGAGGCGACTAGCAAGCGATAAGAACTTATTTCTCCAGTCATTGACCCTACTTTCAAGCTTTTCAACAAGAATTTTACAATCATGGAATAAAAGTCTAGAAGAAATAAGAGGAACACCCAAATACCTGACCGGTAAAACACCTTCAGCAAATGGCATAGAGTTTAAGATAGATGCTTTAATAGCATTAGGGACATTACAAAAGTAAGCAGTGCTCTTGGGAATGCTAGGAACAAGACCCGAAACCTGCTTAAATTCCTCCAAAGCATCCATAATGACAGGACACGAGCTAGGATGACCACGGGCAAATAAGAAAAGGTCATCAGTAAAACATAGATTAATAATTCTTTCTTGTTCACAAAGATGATGATATTGGAATTCATCTAAATTTCGGACCTTACGCTGCAACAATAAGGTTAGAATTTCCATAAAAAGAGTAAAAAGATTATGGAGATAAAGGGATCACCCTATCGCAAACCACGCTTACGTTAACCAGCCATGCACATTACCAATACGTACTAGAGTAGAGGCTCCAGAAACATAAACATAATCTTAGCCATCTTGGATGAAAACCAAAAACCCACGGGATAGTCTCAAGACAGTTCCAATCCACAATGTCGTAAGCTTTTTGAATATCAACTTTAAATGCACACCTAAGAGGACCACGCCTCCTATGATAGTTTCTCATAAGCTCCTTGTGTAAGCAAGATATTATCAGAAATCCTACGACCAGGCACAAAAGCAGATTGGTTGATGCTAACAATATCACCCAACCCTTCTTTAACACGATTAGCAATAATCTTACTAATACACTTATATAGAACATTACAGCAAGAGATAGGCCTGTAGTCATTGATACGAGCTGGGGTAGTAACCTTAGGAATAAGGGATATAATAGTATGATTTAGTTCTTTAAGAAGCTTACCATTGGAGAAAAAAATCCCTAATAGCACAAGTAATATCACCACCCACCACATCCCAAGCTTTCTTAAAGAAAGCAGCAGTAAAACCGTAGGCCCGGGCGCCCTATCATTCCCATAGAGAAACATGACACTCTGTTTTCATCATCAGAGACAATCACGCACCATACAATCAGCCTATAGAATAATCAGACAGTATAAAGAGATTATGGGCCATCTAGTGATTAGAAAACTCTTTCAGCTCTAGGAACTGCTATATGTTGTAAAAAAGCACAGGAACCTGATTTACCATCATTAAAACTTATTAGAGAATCACTAACAATTTCCCATCCTGTTATTTGGCGCATTTACTGCTTCAGATCTTATGAAAATAGCTCGTATTAGAATCACCAGCCTTAAGCCACTCAACCTTAGCTTTCTGTTTTAAGAAACGCTCCTCATTCAGATAGCTTCTTTAAACGCAAGTAAATAGTGAGCATGTTCTTCACGAAGGACAGATGAAGAAGGATCCCTATCAATTGCTTTCTGAGCTTCATCAAGCTCAATACGGATCTTATTAACCCGATCATGAAGATTACCATGATTATGAAGTAATTTACGAAAAGGAGATTTCAGCCCCTTTAGCCGTTTCACAACCCGATACATAACATAACCCTCAATATGAACCTTCATCAGAATTACAATTTCCGAAAACCCTCATTATAAACCTCAAAAATTTGAAAAACTTAAAGTTTTGGTTTCGACTTTGTAACTAATGGGATTCGAAGAACACAAGGAGAATGGTCTGAGATACGATACGGCTAGAAAATAGCAAAAGACCCCAGAAAATCATCATTGAATTTCAGATTACCCATTATTTTATCGATCTTTTTAAGAATGCATTAGGCTTTTGGTTTCATGATTCCAAGTAAAAAAAAATCAAGTAGAATTAACATCAGCAACCTCCATAGCTTGGACACATTCCTTGAAATCACGCATCGCACTAAACATTCGGCTTAGCCACCAGAAGAAAGATCTTCTATATATAGGGCAGCGTTAAAATCACCTAAAAGAACCCATGGTCTATTTCGCATCAATCCTGCATGCCCAACCAGGTTATTCCACAGAGCACGACGATCAATATAATAATTATCAGCATATATAAAAGAACAAAAGAGAGTTTTGTTATCAATACACGTGTTCACTTGCACATGCATAACCTGATTAGTTTGAGCCTTGATCATGACATCAACAAGGTTATCATTCTTGCCAAGAATGATTCGAGAACCTTTATCACAAAGACTCCCATTAGAAGTCCATTTCCACCTGCTACAAACCTTTTTACAAGTATCATAAACAATATCAAACATCCCATGAGGACCTCTAAACTAAGCACAAACCTCAAGTTATTCTCATTACCCACCGACGAACCTTTCTTAGCTTAGGGATTTGGTTCAACCCCTTATATTCAGGAAGCCAATACTAAACATCATGCACCTTTGAGCAGGAGTGCCTTGCCCTAGTTATGATTTAGATTAAGATTGCTAGCTTCAATCATTAACATTTTAATATCTTCATCCTATCCTCTACTTCACAAAGATCTATAAACGGATTTAGAGAAGAAATATTAGAAATTGTCATCGCACCCGTATCCAAAAATATCTTGTATTCTGCTTATCTATGAGGTAACCTAGTTGTGACCACCTTATTGGAGTTGACGATGAAACAAACTTTTCGAAACTTGTTGCCTCAGGGTATCTTCCTCCATCATAGATTAGTCTAGGGAGCATTTTGGTTGATGTTAAACTTGTTTCCCAACTTGAAACCATTCGCAATAGAACCCCTCTAGGAATTGTGTTACCTGCTGCATTCTTCTTATTATTACGCCTTTTGTTGCCACCTTGTTGAAACCCGTCATTTGGAGTATTAGTATTTGTCAAATTGTTCACAACCAGAGTTCCCCCAAATTTTTAGGACAAGATCTCTTAAATGCCCGAAAACTGTTGGATGTGTGGGCATTAAGAGGCTTTCCTTTATATCAACAGGATAGTTTCTTAATACAACCGGGGCCTCAAGCTCAGGTATACCAATAGTAATAGACTCATTATAACTCAGCTTCTTGAGTTAAGTCTCAATTAAACAACGGAGCAAAACTACTTCTTGCCCCAAGGGATCCTTACCACATCGTAGGTTTGTATACGAAATCAGCATATATAGGTTCTACAAGAACGATGCAATCAAGCTAATACCATCTTCTTCAAAGACTTGAATAGGAACATCATGGAGTTTAACCCATATCGGAATACGGGTCATCTCTTCTTTTTGCAAACTAGTATTCACAGACCACTTCTTGAGAATGATAGGCGAGTTGCGGATCATCCACGGACCCCCTTCTAAAACAGCATCTATCTTAGGCTCCGAGAATCAACTTGAAAAAAGAACAAACCATTTGCATCATAATTATCCTTTTCTAAACCATGTTTCGCCTAATTATCTCTCGCATAATATTCAACAACTGGAAAAGCCAATCACTTCACAATGGAATAAACCTATAAAGTATGTTTAAGGCGGAACATGCATTCTCGGAAGAACTTTACACGGAAACAGATATTAACTCCATCAAATACTTTTCTGAACCATGGGTCAAAAATAGCTGTCGTTTGGTTGGATCACTTTGTTAGTACCAGCTGCTCCGGCATAAGAATTAGGAGTTGAATTAATATCAACTGATTATGTAATAGGAGCATCATCATCATTTTCAGTAGGAACATTATATTTGTTAGTCAAATTCAACCCAGTAGGCCGAATATAACCAAACTCATTAGCTTCATGAACAATCGAGGTCATATTAGTACTCATACCCGGTTGTGTATTAACTTCACTAACCAAATGAGGAGGATCTTTGGTAGACCAAATTCCTTCTTCAACATCAGACTTAGAACCACAACTAGGGTTCATCGTCGACCGTATAGTCGACTCACCAAGACTAGTATAGCTCCTTTCATTGGCAACAGCCTCGGTCGTAGCATCAATATTATTAACATCTAGGTTAGGATCTTTAAGAACAAAACTGCCCACCATTCTTGATACACTAATACATCACCTCCGCCAAGCCTGCACTTCTTTCCTTCAATTACACATTCCTATAGGGTTCACGTCAAGACTCCACCAAGACTAGTAGGATTAACCACCGAATCTGATTTAGATAGGCCTGTAATAGTAGGCTGTTACACGCACATAAACCTATAGGTTCTGAAACCACCAAAACTGGATTTGCATGTTTCCTTCAGAATCTTTCTAAACCATTCTGCTTTGAGCTTTTCAGAACCCTAGGCTCTCCAAAAGCTATAGGGTTCAAAAAAATCTAGGTTGACTCCGTCATTTATTCTCATTCCATGTTGGTCAATACTTAGAACGAGGGTTTAACACCTAGCAGCACACGTTGGTTCTTTGTTGCAACATCACCTTACCAGAAAGTTTATTCCTCTATTAGCCACACCACATAATAATTCATCCCCTCAACACGCTTCTGATCCATAACCAAATCAACAAACACCGCGAAAAACCTAAAACACAGACACCCAAACGCGGGGGGGGGGGGGGGGGTGGGGGGGGGGGGGGGGGGGGGGTGGAGGGGGTGGTGGGGTGACGGGGGGGTGTGGGGGTAGGGGGGGGGGGGGTGGGGGTGGTGGCGGGGGGTACCCCAAAAAAAATATTAGAAATCACCGTCTAAATCCCAACCGAGATCGGCCCTAGCACATGAATAAGGCACTACATCATATCACTCTTCAGAATCTAACACCTTTCATAATCGGAATTAAGAGAGATTCGGCCCGAACTTTTAAAACAATCTAAATGGAGACCACTCGTTACACAACCTCCGAGCCATTTACAAGAAAATAAACCCTAAATAAATGATCTAACCACAGATTCAACCCCGAAATCGGAATAAAGAGGAGGTTAAAGCACTCAATAATACTAAGATCAGGGTGCAAAACCTACACGTTATAACTATTTGAAGAATAGAACAAGAGAAAGATTGAATTATTAGGGGGTAGGGTAAATCGCCATAATCAGAATTAAGGTTTTCTTTGTTAGGGTTTACCTTTCCCACAAAAAAGACAAAAAGAGGAGCGTACTCTACGGCGGCCCCCTTATAGGCCTGGCGGCCCCCTTATATATTAGGGACCGCCGCCAGCATAACGACTCTTTTTTGTCTTCTATAAATACTGGGCCACCCCATCTGAAAAACAGAACCTCTTGCCACGAATTTTCTCAGATCTACTTTTCTCTCTTCTTTCTTTCTTTCTAAAACACATATCTTGATCACTAACATACCTTGATCTTGTTTCAAGTGATTAATTCTTTCTTCCTCCCTTCTTCTTCTAATCAAGTGCAAGAGAAGAACAATCGTATTCTTCTACATACGAATTGTTATCAAGTGATCTCTCTCTTCCTCCTCAAGATCACAAATCTTCATTATATTTACTTTGTGTTGTTGTGTAAATTGGATTGTGTGTAGATCCAATAGTGTAAATTGTGTATTGGTGTGATTTGGATTGTGTGCCAATCCAAGGGTATATATCTTGTGAGTGTATAAAGACTTAGTGAAGTCTTAGATTAGTTCTAGCTAAGATTAGGACTCGACATCTAGCTTAGTGTCAAAAAAGAAAGTAAGCGACGTGTAAACGGTTTTCTCCGCCTAAAGGAAGCTTGTTGACATAGTGAAATCTCGAGTGGAGTACTCGGGGAGTGGAGTAGGAACGAAGAGGTACTTCGTAGCCGAACCACTATAAATCTTGGTGTCTTGGTTTGATCGTTTCTTTCTCTATCTCTCTATATTGTTATTGTTTACTTAGTTCATTACATTAGATAGTTTAATTGTGATTCATATTGTTGATTGATTGATATACAACTCGAATCAAACAATTTTCTAAGCATTGTTTTAAAACGGATAATTAACCGGTAAACTATTCAACCCCCCTTCTAGTTTCCTATATAGTGGTAGCAGCATTAACCACATGCTCTTCAATTTCTACAAACACCTCATCACCATGAAGATCATTCACTTCAAGCATATCAAGATCAGTATCAACATGAGTACTATCCAAGGGGATGTCTTTATCAGCATCAATATCAAGAATTTTCCTCCCTTATTTGGATGCATCCTCCTGATCACCCAAACTAGCTTCATCATCTGAGGAAACAACTTTAGCACTTAGACCCACCTTGTACAATCTTCTAAGCTTGTGAGTTCTTGACCTTTGCTTCTTCTCAAGCTTCTTTACTCTTCTTTTTAAGCTATTAATCTCTAGTGCTTGAATGGTCTTTGTAGTCTCCAAGTCAAGAACCTTCTTTTGTAAGTTAGTACAAAGTTCCATCAATTCATTGAGTTTTAGACTATCCTCACTACTGAGCAGTGGATCATTGGAATGTGTAGGTACAGTTTCCATATTTTCAGTCTCATCTGCCATAGGTTCTATAGGACCACTAGGTTGAGAAACTTCAGTGTCCTTCCTCTGTTTCCTCCTAGGTTGTTTCTTCTAAGGTTGTGATGTAGATGGTTGAGTAATAGAGGGTATGTGATGGGGGATCAGTGGGATTAGTTGAACCTTCACCCATTTCTTCCTGAGCTTGAACCATCATTGTTTGAAATAAAGGTGTGATTGTTCTAGAAAAACCTTTTCCTTCCCTCTTCATGTAGCAAAAATCTTCTTTGTGTGAGAGGGGGTAACATAAATCTTTTTTTGATGTGACATATCTCCAAGTTGTTGATTAACAAATACTTGCACAAACCTTGGATACATCCATAATTTGACCATACTATCCACATTCTTCACCATATTATCAAGGATATACTTGGAAAAGTTAAATTTTTGGTTTGTGGCTAAGCAAATTATTGTAGAGGCCATAGTGCTACTGAATTCGTTCCATGCAGTAGTCTTAGTACTTAGGCATTGCAAAATTGTATGAATCAAAAACTTCCATTGAGGAGAAAAGAAAGCTTTATAAAATGTAAGCTTCTAAGTAAGTTTTTCATACCCCATTCTTGTCAGTTCTTCAAAAATGGTAGCAGTGGGTAGACATTCAGTACCTTCAGCATCTTCTAGTTGAAGATCTCTCCTTATAGTGGGTTCAGTTATGATCACCTTCTTCTTATCCATTAGGGCTTGCAATTATACTTCCCCATTAACCATTTTTGCTTTGACAGTATCCCAGAACTGTTTAATACATGAACAATAGACTGTAGGATTAATAGTTAAAGTATATTTGATAGGTTTTGCATTAAGAAAATCAACTATCTCCTAAAACCCTTCACTTTCAGTGGGTTTCTCCAAAAACGCAACTAAATTGTGAGTATCAGCAAACTTTTGATCCGACATTGTGTTGGGTTTTGATGAAAAATGATGAAATTGAGTTAGGGTTTATGATTAGAGAGTATTTGAAAGATTAAAATTGATTGAATGAGTGATTCAAACCCTTAATCGAAGTATTTATGAAAATACTCTCAACAGCATTAACGTTCACCAGCAGTTGTAAGTTATGCCTAACAACATTAACTTTCAACTAGCAGTATTAAGTGACCCAGCAGTAGTAACTCAGAAGTAAATTAAGCCTAGCAGCATTAACTTACAACCATCGGTAGTAAGTTATGCCTAGCAACATTAACTTTGAGTCACCAACATTAACTCTATTTCCTTTCTAATCAGCATTGCCATCATCAAATTAATATTTTAACTTACAAATTTTTTATGTCTATTTTTGATTTCTCTTAATTCTTTTAGCTCACAATTCTCTCTATCTGTTTTTGATTTCACACATCTCTCTTTCTATTTTTCAGCTTACTATTTCTCTCAATTCTTTTTCTCACCAATTCACTCTATCTGTTTTTATGTTCACACATCTCTCTTTCTATTTTTCAGCTCATTATTTCTCTCAATTCTCACAGTATTAATTATACCAACAGTAGTAAGTATAACTAACAGTATTAACTTAGTAGTAGTAAGTATAACTAGCAGCACTAATTATACTTAACAGTAGAAACTTAAAGTTACTAGCACTAACTCAAATTTCCATCCTTAGCAACTATTGCATTCCATTCCAATCATCCGCTGCACATTAACACAATTAATATAATCCGCTGCACATTAACACAATTAACCTTCCCTTAATCAATACTTTAGAGGTTAAGCATTCTAATACTTGCAATCAGATATTGAAATCTGCTAACATCAAATGCTTTTGTGAGCAAATCTACAACATTCGGATCTTTGCGAATCTTGATCATCTGAATAAGCTTCTTCTCATTGGAATCTCTGATAAATTGATGCCTAATCTCAATGTGCTTTGTCTTTGAGTGAAAAACATGGTTCTTCACTATGTAAATAGTACTCTCATTATCAATATGAATCTTAGTCTGCATAAAGTTATATTCATAATCTAGCAATTGATTTTGAATCCAAAGCACCTGTCTACAGCAATTGGAAGCAGCTATATACTCAACTTTAGTTGTTGAATTAGCAACAACGGTCTGCGTCTTGCATTGCCATGAAATCAATATACACCCTAGGAATTGACAACCTCATGTTGTGGACTTCGTATCTAAGCTTGCTCTTGCATAGTCACTGTCAGTATATGCCACCAAATCAAAAGGTGAATCCTTGGGATATCAAAGGCCCAATTTAGGTTGACCTTTTAAGTATCTAAAGATCCTTTTTAGAGCATGAAGATGTGAACTTTTAGGATTGACTTGGAATCTTGCACAAGCACATATTGCAAACATAATATCAGGCCTTGAAGAAGTTAGATACATCAATGATCCAATCATGGATCTATACATGTGTTCATCTACATCTTCACCATCTGCATCTTTGAGCAAATGCTTATGGGTTTCCATAGGTGTGCTTGCTGTTTTGACATCACTAAAGCTAAATTTCTTCAAAATCTCAGTCACATACTCGTCTTGACTTATAAAAATCCCATCTTCCTTCTGCTTCACTTGCAGTCCTAGGAAGAATTTGAGTTCACCCATAGAGCTCATTTGAAACTTCTTATGCATCATCTTCTCAAATTCAGTGCATAATGACTTCTTTGTAGAGTCAAAAATGATATCATCTACATATACTTGAACTAACCGAATATCACCTTTGTCTCTTCTGATAAATAAAGTCTTGTCTATCTTTCCTCTCTGAAACCTATTGATTAATAAATAAGTTGAAAAGGTTTCATACCAAGCTTTAGGATCTTGATGCAGTCCATAAAGTGCCTTTGCTACTTTGTATACTCTGTCAGGTAAGTCTGGATCTTCAAATCCTAGTGGTTGACAAACATAGACTTCCTCTTCAATCTTACCATAAAGAAAAGCACTCTTGATATCCATCTGATACATCACAAAGTCTTTAAATAAGGAATAAGCTAAGAATAACCTGATTGCTTCAATTCTGGCAACTAGAGCAAAAACCTCATCATAGTCTATTCCTTCTTCTTGTGTGTATCCTTGTGCAACCAATCTTGATTTATTTTTAATCACAATACCTCTTTCATCTTTCTTGTTCATGTACACCCATTTAGTACCAATGGCCCTTTTGCCATTAGGTAAATCCATCAAGTTTCAAACTTGTTGTAACTTGAACTGCAGAAGTATCACACCCCGCTAAGGCAGAAACGCGAGGCGTAAACAAGAATGGATATCATCACAACACATAGGTTCCTATAGAGAAATACACAATGAAACTAAAGTCTAGAAAAAGACACAAATTTCATACACAATACCACAAAAACCTAATGTGACGGGATCTCACATCACATCTACACTACCATCTACACAACTATCCAGACTTACATCCTTACATAATACATACAAGCAACAACGATCAATACAATCAAAGTCACAAGTCCACGTGTGTGTTGCATTTATAATTATGTTCGCGACCATAATTATAATTGCACCTTTTTCACACGTGTACTTACTTCCAAGACCACACATCTCAATGATAACACACATCTACCACATAGCACTTAATAATAATCCAAATATAACTCAAACATGATAATCCATCTAACAAACCATAAAATCCCAATCGACCAAACGAAACAGAAGTCACATCGTGACCCAAAATATAAAAGGAATCCTCGATTATAGCAACGCATCGAGGTAGAAAATGAAATAAACTTATGTTGGGCCTCGCTTGGGTTTGACTTTTCTCTCTCAAAAGTCACCCAACTCCGTGGGTCCAGTGAGGTAAACAATCTCCTAACGATATCTCCTAGGGGTAGGGGAAGACATGACTAAAACAATAACAAATGGGTATATACTATTAGATCCCCCATAATGAAAAGTATATATTTCTTATTATATAGTAGTAATTCAAAATAGAAAGAATTTCAAAGCTTTTAGGTAGCGGAAACATACGGTATATACGTACACAAACACTTATGCCCTAAAATGCAACTATATGAGGGACCCTTAAGTTATAGTCTAGGCTCAATCACCTAGTTCTCTATAACCAAAGGCTCTAACACCAATCTGTCACACCCCTCCAAGGCGGAAACGCGAGGCGTAAACAAGAATGGATATCATCACAACACATGGTGTCTATATAGAGAATACTAAAATGAAAATTAAAGTAAAGCAAAGACACAAAGTGTCATAACAATACCCAAAACCTAATGGTATCTTTATTAATGAGAAAGAGTCTCGTCAATAAATGACATGCAAAACATAATCCAAACAATTCATGCAAACGCAATTATTAAAAAAAGAATGCATAAATAAACTCCAAGCATCCTACGGTCTCTTCTAGCCACTTCGCTCTATCTTAGCACCATTAAGCTCACCTAAAAATGATGCTTAAAACGTCAACATAAAGTTGAGCGAGAATCATAGGTTTACGACATACAACAATATCCAAAATAAACTTTCAATAAACTGATGCAATTACCAAAACAATTCATGACAATAATTAACAACAACGAGATGGAACGTGCCCACGATCCACAAGCACACCAAAACAATGAGGTAGGCGTACCTCGCCGCTCCACTAATAGTCATAGAAAGGAATACAAATCCCAATTCTAGACTCTTGGTACCGAAGTCACAATATCACAAGGAGTTGATCACTTTCAAGGATCTTACCCACAAAGTAGGCGAAGTCACATCTCATAACCCTGGGTAGGAATGTTACCCCCGCTCCAAATCTCAGAACATAACAACATCAACAAGACAAGACAAGCAAAACAAAACAAGACAAGACAGACAAGACAAGACAAGCATCGTTCTCACCCTAAAATAACATGAGAAAAATGGGCTATGAAACTTACCTTTGCTTAGCATTCCAAAAGATTCCAACAATAAGCTTCACAAACAACTAGCACAAATCTGTACAACAAAATAACTCGTGTTACACGCTACTAAGCCAAAAGCTTAATGCACATGTAACAATCATATGATGGATGTATAAGGTGTTTATTTACTCTCATGGGTCACCCCGACACCATGCCCGGCAAACACTTTATAACTTTCTGCTCTAATCGCGGAATATTTGACCCAAACATGCACGACCCAAAACCCATACCAAAACGCATCCATAATTCCCACAAAAATTCACACATGACCCCACATGTGTATATTAAGTTTCCCCCAGAAGCTCATGCATTCATTCAACCCCTAAGTATTACCTTTGAAAATCCAACTTACAAACTGGTCATTTCCGATCTGAATTGCACACTAAAAAGTTTCCAGACTTAAAACCCTAACTTAAAATTAATTTTAGCCTAATCCCTTATGGGGTTTCTTAATAGACATATGAAAGTTACTTTTTGTAAAAGAGATTGCTTTAAACACTTCTAAGCGTAGGGTTTTCACCTCACTTAAGTTGAGTCAAATCGTCTGAAAATACAGTTTTGACAACGAGTCTTGTAAACAACATTTGACCCCCTTCCCGACCATAAAAACCTTCGAGGCTAGATTTTTTGGAAAGAAGATTCAAAAAGCTACAGTTTAAAAAAAAGAATCATGTTGTTTGCATTCTCCATCATGGAGATATTCGCCCAACAATGACCTAAATTATGCTCATTAATTAAACATCAAACGCATAAAATTCAAGCCCTAAATCCTGTTATCTTAAAACTCATAACCACTTGCAATTATTAACCCTAATCATTAATTCACAATTAATAACCAGTAGACTAAATCCCTAATTAAGAAACCTAAATTATTTTAATGATAAAACTTAATCCATCATGTTTAGATACCATAAATTAACATGATAACTAAAATAATAAACTAGGAAAATAAAGAATACCTTAATAACTTGAAAAAAAAACTTTTTTTTTCTTTCTCTTGAGGATTCGGTCGACCAAGGAGAAGGGGGAGAAAAAAAATCTGTATTTTCTAATCCTTAGTTTGCTTATATAGGCCTAATGGATAACCCCTTTCTACAAGTTTGAGCCCAACTTGACTTCTTTTCCTTTTTTTTACCATATTCCTGTTTTTTACTATTCATCCATAATATTTTTTTTTATTATTTAACTAAAAGAAGAACTAGAAGTTTATAATTTATAAAAACAAAAAACTATCTGCTAACTCCAAAACCTTCTTTTGCCAAAACTAATTTTACAACTCTTTCTAAAAATATAACTTTTCATTTCCAATTCACTTTCTATATATGAGAAAGGTTTACCAAAACTCTCTAATTTAAAAACAAAACTCATTTCTTTCACAAAATGGCACGCTTCACATTCTAATCCATCACCTAGACAACCACTTATTAACCAAAACAAATTCTTCAAATACTTATACAATTCCAATTGATCACTATAAAGTGAAAAAATGAAAATTCCCATCAAATAACTCATAATTTCTTCTTTAACTAACCTCTAAAACCTAAATATATCTAAATACTAACACAAAAATACGTATACGTATAAATACTTACACCTTTAACACAAAAGCTAAAATCTCAATAACCATATTCTCGTCCCTCAAAAGTAACGAAATGAGCTCAACACTTTTAACAAAATCCAATCCCTAATGAGACGATATCACGCTCATGATTAATTATCCAATCTCACATATCCCACACAAACACATATAAACACGTATAACACATAAAATCACATAAACCGTACATTGCAACAGACACATAAGTCAACACTAATGGTTTGACTAACCTGCTCAAGTCACGGTTGTTACAACCACCACCACCAGCATCACAAACTCCAACACAACAAACTCCTCACACTGTTTCAACCATCAAACTTCTTATTCTCAAGAAAGGAGAATACGATATATGGGCCATAAAAATGGAACATTATTTAGCTCATACAGACTATCCTATCTGGGAAGTTTATACAAAATGGAAGATGGACCTATTAAACATCACCAACCAGATACACAAGGTCAAAATCAAGGTTCTGCCTCCAAGGACTGTAGAAGAGATCTTAGCTAGAGAAAGAGAAAGAAAAGCTAGGACCACTTTGCTTATGGCTTTACTAGAAGATCATCTTGCAAAATTTCATAAAATGACTGATGCAAAAGAGATGTGGGAAGCCATTAAATCTAGATTTGGTGGAAATAATGAATCAAAGAAGATGCAGAAGTATATTTTAAAGCAACAGTTTAAAGGTTTCTCTGTATCAAACTCAGAAGGACTACATAAAGGCTATGACAGGTTTTCCAAATTCTTCTAGTCAATTAGAGATTCATGGGGTAGGTGTATCTACTAAGGATGCAAATCAGAAATTCCTTAGATCTCTACGTTCTGCCTGGTCTTAAGTTTCCTTAATCATGAGGACCAAGCCAGGAGTGGACAGTCTCAGCTTTGATGATCTGTATAATAATCTAAGAGTCTTTGAGAATGATGTAAAAGGCTCTACTACATCACCCTCTAACACGCAAAATGTGGCATTTGTCTCTGAGAACACCATCAGTACTAATGATGTAGTACCAATCCAGCTTTATGGGGTGTTTTCTAATCCTTCTAGTCATAACTCATAGTATGAACAAACTTCATCATACTCCTTACTTGCAAATCAATCTAGTTGCTCACATTGGACATGAGGATTTGGAACAGCTTGATGAATTGACTTAAACAAAAGACTTGAAATGGCAGGATGGCCATGATTTCAATAGAATGAAAATGTTCAACAAAAAGACAAGATAGAAAGCTACAACTGAAGTAAAGGAACCAATTTGTTTTGAATAAAACCAATGTCGAGTGTAACAATTGTCCACAAGACAGTGCTTTTTACTTAGAGAGTATGCCGAACCAAGGGAAATCAAAAATGTAAGAAGGAGAGATGCTTGAACTCTGGAAATAAGGATGGGATAAGATCAAGTAAGCAGGAGACCTAAAGCCTTGTTGACATTTGAGGAAGAAGTGTTGATTGGACAGTCACTCAACGTAAGATAGAAGATTATGTTTTTGATTTGCTTGCAACAGTTCAGACACAGAGGTAACTTCTTGTTCAAACGAATATAAAGAGTCTTATGCTAAACTTAAAAAACTGTATGATGAACAACGAGCACAACTTAGTGATGCAAGCATAGAAATACATGCATATACTCAAGGTCTAAGGAAAGTTGAATGCAAAATTAGTTGCTCATACAACAAGGTAACTTTGTATATGAAAAGATAAGGTTTATGAAAATAGGACTTTTAGATGATAAAATGAGTCCCTAACAACACATAAAAAACTATTGGCAGAAGCATCAAAAGAAAAAGAAGATTTAATTAAAAGCTAAAGTAGAAAAATGGCACCAACCTTCTAAAAATCTGGTAAACTCAAAATACCCAAATGAGTGCTAATGATAAATTTGGGCTTGGGTATGGGGATCACAGATATCATGATGGTATTATTTTGAGTTATGAAAATGAAGTTTTACAAAGTGTATTTATGAATAAGGAAAGTGAGTTAGTAAATCAACCTTTGTATGATAGGTTTGTTACAGCATGAGGAATGCATTGTTGTACCTCCTACCCATGACAGGAAAAAAAAAAAAAATTTAAATAAAAAAAAAAAAAAAGAAAAAAATTTACAATCCATCTGTACCTGATTAGAAAATAGATTACGCTCTCAATTTTGCATATGGCTCCAAACAGTCTCAACCTTAGTGAATCTGAACCCAAACCAGTGACTTTGAAACATGTGAATCAGATAGTAGTGAACCAACTGTCAATGAACCCAAAGTAGTAAGTCAACCTAAGGTTTGGTTTGATGCTCCTATCATAGAGGAGTATGCATTAGATAGTGAAGATGAACATGTGTCTCTACCAACAGAAGAACAAGAAACACCTAGTTTTGCTAACCAGCAAGTAAAAACTCCTAGGGAAACTATTAAGAATCAATTCATAAATAGTAAAAATCCTAAAGTTGACAAGAAAGGGTTGGGATATGGGTTTGTTACAAAAGCATGTTTGTATGTGGAAGTCTTAGTCATCTTATTATAGATTGTGATTTCCATGAAAAAAGGATGGCTAAACAAGTTGAGTTAAACAATAAGTTGAGAAAGAAGTCTAGTCAAAGGGAGATTAGACCAATTTGGAACAATGTGCAAAGAGTGAATCATCAAAACCAATTTGTTCCTATAGCAAACTAACGTAGGAACTGGCAAAATTCCAGTTGCACTGCTAGAGCTAGCGATACTAACAATGTTAGTACTGCTAGGCATAATTTTAACAGATAGGCAGTACCAACTAATGCTGCTATGAAAGTTAATACTGTCAAGCCTATTGTGAATAGAGTTAGACCAAAAACTATTTTTCATAAAACTCATTCACCATTTTCAAGGCCTTTTAATATCACAACAGCACTTAGAACAAATTTTACATATCAAAGCTTAATACTCCTGGAGTAATGCAGTAGAGCAGTTGGGGGGAAGGAAACTTTGTTAAGCCCTCAGCAGGTTTGTAAATTGGAGACAAAAGACAGTACTGGACTAGGCACAAAATACTACAAAGACAATGTGATCAAGAACCTAGAGATTAATGCTACTTTTCAAAGATTCCACTAGTCAGACTCAAGCCCAAACAGGCTTGGGTCCCTAAGAGAATCTAATCTCTTTTATTCAATGTGTAGGATTATCCACATAGAGCTTTACAGAACAAAGGAATTGTTGATAGTGGATGTTCCAGGCACATGACTGGAAACAAGGCCTACCTTTGCTGAATATCAAGAACTTTAATGTGGTCCACGTTGCTTTTAGAGGAAGTAAAGTTTACATAACTAGAAAAAGTAAAATAAAAAACAGAAGTTAGAATTCTGAGGATTTTGCTTTTTGAGAAGGAACTTCAGCATTACAAACTCATTTCTGTTATCACAGATATGTGACAAGAAGAACAAAGTTCTTTTCACTGACTCTGAATGTCTTGTTTTGTCTCTTGAATTAAGTTACTTTGATGCAAACAAGTCTTACTTGAATCCCTAGACAAACCAATATGTTACAGTTTCAACTTAGAGAACATTGTTCCTCAGGAGAAATACTTGTTTAATTGCAAAGGGCCACAAGTGATGAATCTATACATGGCATAGGAGGTTGGGTCATGTTAACATTAAAAACTTAAACAAACTTGTGAAGGGAAACCTTGTAAGAGGTTTACCTTTAAAGATTTTTCAAAATGACCACACTTGTGTTGCTTGTCAGAAAGGAAAGCAACACAAGGCCTCTTGTAAGGCCAAATTAATGAGCTCTATTAGTCACTCCTTACAGCTTCTTCATATGGATTTGTTTTGAGACCATACATCTGTAAGGAGCTTAAACCATAAGACTTATTTCCCTGGTTCTCACTGATGATTTTTATGCAGGTTTAGCTTGGGTTGTTCTTCTTAAGAACAAGGATGAAACTAGTGGAATCCTTAAGGACTTATAAGCCAAATTGATAACAAATTAAATTCAAAAGTTAAAACTATTAGATTGTGATAATGTACAAAGAATTTAAGAACATGGATTTTTATTTGAATTCTGTGTGGTCAAAAGGGATCAAGAGTGGAATACATTAATGCCAGATACTCCACAACGAAAATAGAGTTGCTGAAAGAAAGACAGATCCTTATTGAGGCCTTCTAGGACTATGCTAGTAAGATTCATTTTTACCTAACACTTTTTGGCTGAAGCAGTTAGTACTGCTTGATATGTTCTTAATAGTGTATATAGAGAACCAACTCAAAATAAGACACTTTATGAACCTGTAACTGTAAAATACCAATCATAAGCTACATAAGACCTTTTGGTGCCATGTGACCTTCTTGAATACCATTGACCATCTGGGCAAGTTTGATGGGAAATCAGATGAAGGGTTTTTAGTTGGGTATTCTCTACAAAGCAAGGCTTTTAGGGTATACAATTTAGAAACCAAGAGAGTTGAAGAAAACCTGCACATAACTTTTTTAGAAAATAAACCCAATATTGCAGGGAAAGGACCAACTTGGCTGTTTGATCTTGATTATTTAACTGATTCAATGAATTATCAACCTGTGAGATCAGAGAATCAAGCTAACAAACATGCAGGTCCACAAGAAGCTAATCACAATGCAGGTACAGAAGATATTATTGATGCAGGTGATTCTGAAAAAGAAGCTGAATCTGCTCAGGACTACTTTGTACTGCCAATATGGTCTTCTTATTCTTCAACAGTCAAGAGGTCAACAGCAAAGGATGCAGGTGAAGCACCTAACAAACATCCTGATTTAAAGACAGATGAGAAGCCAGTAGATAAGGAGGATCAAGTCTTTTTGGATGAACTTGAAAGACTTAAGAGGCAAGAACAGGATGCTAATGATGCAGCTGAAGCTCTCAGGAAGGAGTTTGCCCAAGAAACTGAGGATTTGCTTCTACAAGCAGGAGCTGCTAAATCTAGCAGTACTAACATAGTTAATACTGCTAGCACACCAGTTAGTACTGCTAGTCCTTATGGTGGACTATCCTTCACTGATCTAACCAATCCTGATCCAGATGATTCAGAAATACCTGCACTTGAGGACATTTATAACAATCCTACTGATGGTATTTTTACAAATTCATCTTATGATAATGAGATTGCAGTGGCTGACTTCACAAATTTAGAACCTGTTGTGAATGCACCTATCCCACATCAAGGATTAACCCTATTCATCCTTCAACTTAATTCTTGGAGATCCACAATCCTAGTTCGAACAAGAAGTAAAATACTAAAATTTTGGAGCCTATTCTTTTTGTAAGTTATATTCAAAAAGTATATGAAGAAATAATCAAAAGACTTTCAAGCTTTGTTATTTGCTTTTTTCTTGTCTCAAAATGAACCCAAGAGATTTTCTAAAGCTCTTGAAATGGAAAGTAGGGGGTTTATGCTATCAGTTAAGAACAGCTAGCAATTCAAGATTCAGAAAGTTTGGATTCTTGTAGATTTGCCTTATGGGAAGAAGGTAATTGGAACAAAATAGGTTTACAGAAACAAGAAGGATGAGAGAGGAGTTGTGGTTAGGAATAAGGCAAGGTTGGTTGCTAAATGACATAGGCAAGAGGAAAGGATAGATTATGATGAGGTTTTTGCTCCTGTGGCTAGGATTGAAGCCATTAGGATCTTTTTTAGCCTTGGCCTCTTACATAGAATCATAGTCTAACAAATGGATGTAGAAAAGTGCGATTCCTGTATTGAGCAAAATTGACTGAGTAGGTCTAGGTGTCTCAACCACACAGGTTTTTATAGATCCTAAGTATCCTAAGAAGGTCTAACAAAGTATTGAAAGCTCTCTATGGTTTCACCAAGCTCCAGAGCCTGGTATGCAAACTTACCCTACTTTCTTGTTGAAGAATGGAACAAAAATGAACTATTAAACAAGACTCTTTCATTAAGAAGGACAAACATGATATCATATTTAGTACAAGTTTATGTTATGATATCATATTTTTTGTTTTACAAAGAAATCTTGGGTGTGATTGAATTTTGAGGCTTAATGAAGAAGTGAGATTTCAGATAGTTCAAGGGAGAGCTCACCTTCTATTCATGGATTACAAGTCAAACATAAAAGAAGATGAACTTTATAAGTCAGGAATAAGTATGTTGCAGAAATCCTAAAAATTTTGATTTAGTCAGTTAAGACTGCTATTAACACCAATTGAGACCCAAAAGCCTTTAGTCAATGATGAGGAAAAAGCTAGTGATTGGATGTTACATCTTAATAGAATCTATGATTGGTTCTTTAATGTACTTGATTCTTCTAGGGCCCGATATTATGTTTTGTAGTCTAGGGCTTGTTCTAGGTATTCAGGTCAACTCCAAGACTTCCCATTTTAAGTTAGTTAAGAGAATCTTTAGGTATCTAAAGGGCAAACCCAAACTGGGCCTTTGGTATCCTAAAGTGTCCTCATTTGACCTGGAAGCCTACTCAGATAGTGACTATGTTAGAGCAAATCTTGACAGGAAATCCACAACAGGAGGTTGTCAATTTCTTGGCAGGAGACTAATTTCTTGGCAATGCAAAAAGCAGACCATGTATCTACTTCTACTACAGAGGCAGAAAATGTAGTCAGCTGCAAATTGGTAGTGGGCAAGTTCTAATAGGATTCAAAATCAAATTTAGACCAAGATTCAATATTCATGAACACTAAAAGAATCTACATTGATAATGAAAGTACAATATGCATTGTAAAGAATCCAGTATATCACTCCAAAACAAAGCATATTGCCATTAGGCACCACTTCATAAGGGATGCTTATGAGAAGAAACTTATCCAGGTGCTTAAAATACACACTGATGACAATGTAGCTGATCTTCTAACCAAGGCATTTGATGTTAGCAGGTTTCAGTTCTTGGTTGTTACTATTAGCATGATCAATCTATAAGCTGCATAGTTAAGGGGATGGCAATATTATTTTTTTGTAAATTTATATGAAGTGTTCAGTGTGCAGAAGCATCTTGACCATAGTGATGTTTTTCAAGGAGTTATTTGGTTTTAGTGAGTCTTTGGGTAGAGCTTAAGATGGTACTGAAGCACTACTGTTGCCAAAAATTGTTTCATGTCTTTGTTGACAAGACTATAGTATACCGACAGTGCAAAGTTTAGTACCATGATAGCAAAGTATAGTACCGCAATAGAGACGATAAAGAAAATACCGCCAAGGGTAGAAAGTGTAAATTGAAATGGTTTTGATTTTAGGTTTGCTAAACCTATATAAACCCAACCGTAAAGCACAGCTCACCACTAAATCTCTCTTAAAATACTTTCGTTCATTCAAGCCTTAATCTCTTCAACTCACAGACGATCTCCATTTCATGGCTGTTCTTTGAATCGTGCCGCTAAACACAACAAGGTTGCATATTGGAAAAGACTTGCTGGGAATGCAGAGGTTTCATGAGGTTATTAAATTTTCTTACGCGATAGTCCTATTCACAATTCTCTCACTGTAGTCTAGTAGTACTCTACTAGAACATTTTGTATGAACAGTTGGATGGTCTGCTAAATCCAAATAACAACAATGTTATGTATATCTGCCAAAGTAGCTGGCAAGCCTGTTGTCCTATCTCTGAAGCAATCAATAAGAAAGTGATCTTCATTTTGATGAGCCGATGGGATAGATCACTACCCTAATCAGGCTATATTTGATGCTATACAGCTCATGGGTTATGAGGGGGATTTAACTGTTCTAACATTTAACAAAGCTTTGTTTTCACCCCAATAGAGATTTCTTTTTCATACAATGAATCATTGTATTAGTTCTAAAAGTACCTCTTGGGGATCAGAAAATTCCCATAACATTGCCACTGCTGTAATTTGCTTAACATCTAATCAAAAATATAATTTTTCTAAATTAATTTTTGATGGTATGCTTAGACACTTAGATGGAAAGAAAAAGTTTGTCATGTATCCAAGGTTCATTTCAATCTTTTTAGATAAACAACTAATGAATGTACTAGTACCTTTAGACCATTTTCCTGTAAATGCTTTGACAAGTAAAGTTTTCTCCTTTATGGTTAAAAAGGGTAAACATTTTTCAGGGAAAGTTACACCTTTATTTGATTCTATGTTGGTACAACCAACTGAGGATGAGGGTGCCACATCAGAAAGACCATCTGAACCATAACCTACACCCTCTCCTCCTCACCCAAGAGAAGCCAATGTTGAGCCTCAGACTGACCTATCCCCTAGACCTTCACCTTCTACACATATTCCTGATTCTATTCCAAAGAGTTTTGGTGGGAATCATAGAGGTCAGTCATCCAGTGATAAATCCCTTTCAGGGAATGAGGGTGACATGACACTCCAAAGTGTGTATGATCTTTGTATCTCTTTGTGTACACAGGTTACAGATCAAGCCAAGGAAATTAAACACTTGAAGGCACAGATCAAGAAGCTTAAGAAGAAAGCCAAACCTGTTATCACACACCACGAGAAGCTTGGATAAGAGTTGTTTCCTTGCAACAAAGAATTGGCAGGAAAGAAATCCTTGAAGAAAAATTAGATCACAAGAGTCTGTATCCAAACAGGGAGTACATCTGCCAAGCTTAACCTTTAGCCATAAAGATCCCTTATTTGAATGAGCTACCTCCTGATGATACATTAGACTATATGGATACTGAAGATGCTCAAGATGTGGGGAGGACAAGAGATGTAGTGAATGAAGAGAAAGAGAGTGCTGAAGATGCAGTTAGTACTGAAGGTGTAGTTAGTACCGACAAGGAAAAAGTTAGTACTGATAGACAAAAAGTTAGTACTGACAGACCAAATGTTAGTACTGACAGACCCAAAGTTAATACCGACAAGGAAAAAGATAGTACCGTTAGCCCTGATGAAGGTACTGATGATCAAACTGAAGGAAGAAGTGCTACTCCAACCACTCCAACAACTACTCCTACAATGTTTAGAGATGATGAAAATATTGCTCAAGATCTTCTCAACATGAGCCAAGCCAAATTAGTTTCTTCAAACGTCCATGATTAGTGGTTGTTCTTTATTGCTTTGTGTTCGGATTGTTATGACGTCACGCCCTCGGACACGTATTCCTTCCAAGCCCTGTCTGGGGGTTTGACAGATTGGTAATCAGAGCCAAGGTTATAGAGAACCAGGTAGTTATACTAGGTCTGGTCTATAACCAGTATGTGATCCTATGTGCCTCTATCTGTGCTTACGTGTTGTCTATCCTTGCTATATATATATAAGATTCATATATATACTTGAGGCTATTATATATTGCCATATTTACCTTGCAATTCATTTCATCGTTTCTTTATGCCTTGCATGGTTTCATATAAAGGAGATTTATATAAACTTTTGCTTGTGCAGATCATAGCAGCTTCAGCTATTGCTATTTCTTCTGATTCTTCGGATGAGAGTGTGGGATTACTGCCCTCTCGGGTTATTCTTTTTGGTGATATTCCTACTATTATTCCTTCTACTTCTGTGGTTGCTCCGGAGACTTCTACTATTACTCCTGTTATTTCATCTGTCGCTCCTGTGGTTGAGACGACTCTTGTCGCTTCACCCACTGGATTGTGTGGCTTGGTTCCCTATTCGGATTCCGATTCTGATTCACCTGATGAGATGGAATCTCCAAAGTACATTACCCCGTTACCAGCTACTTCACCATTCTTATACACCGATTCTTCTGAGGCTTCTGATTCCTCTGATGGACCACCATCGCAGGACCTTTATGTTGCTACTGTTGCTCATTGGAGGAGCAGGGTAACATCACGTTCACCATCACCATCTGATTTCCCTATTGCTCCTGTTACTGCCCCAACCGGGACTCGTCGACGAACAACTATTCTGATCCGAGGTCGACCTTACCGTACTCGTCCTAACAGGCCACGGAGGGTTATGACTGCGAGAAAGAGGGTTGGACCTTTACCAGCTCGCAGATTAGCATGGAGGCGTGTATCACCTCGTTCTTCAGACCACCGCCCATCTTCTTCTAGTTTATCTTCGGATTCTTCGCCAGTTCATTCTTCGGGTTTGGATGCACCAGATCAGGCTCATTCTGGATCTTCGACTAGAGATGTATCATCTAGATTGTGTTACCCTCCGAGGAGAGAACCACGACGTAGTGAGGCATTTCGTCGTTGGTGTACTGCTCTATTATCTACTTTGTATCCACCGACTACATTAGAGTCATCATCAGGAGATTCATCAGAGAGACCATTGCATTCATCTTCACATTCTGTTGGACCATCTCGCAAGAGATGTAGATCCTCGGTTGATTCTGTACCATCATCTACACCAGTTATGGGATCATTAGCTCCTACCTGTGTTGATCTCTTACCACGTAATAAGAGGTTCAAAGATTCATATTCGTCTGAGGCTAGCATAGAGGAGGATACCGAGGTTGATCTTATAGAGACTGAGGTTGATATGGAGTTGGGTATTAGTGATGGGGATGATGTTAGAGATCATGTTGAGATTGACCCTAGGGATGTCAGGGATGACACCGAGGAGTATGAGGCTGACACCAGTGCTGGAGACACGGTTGAGGTAGGTATCGACCCGATGTCGGCACCGATAGTTGAGGAGGAGATTGTAGAGCCAGTTGGAGAGGATTCTTCTAATTCATCTGGCACTAGGGATGGCATTGTTAGGTCATTCAAGGATATGCCAATTGAATTGGATGATGTTGTGTGTGACTTTTACCATCACATGTCTGAGGTTTATATTGATAGGATTGTCAGGATTGAGACTGTTCAGAGACGGTTGGAGGCCGATCAGCTGATAACTAAGGGAGAGAGAGCTAGGATGATCGAGAGGATTGAGAGCTTGAGGTTGGAGAACCTTAAGGTTCGTGCTATGTTGGATATCGAGAGGGATCATGTGAACAGTCTTCGACTTCATATGTCTCTTTCACAGGAGGAGTTTCGTCAGGTTCGTAGGGATCATGATGATACTCGGGGGAGACTTAGGAGGTTGGAGTCGTATGTTGAGAGACGTTTGGGTTTTTGCCCTTAGACTAGTTGTACCATGATCATGTAGGACACTAGACTGATGGTTAGGTCTAGATGTTAGCAGTAGAAATAATTGTGGATCATGTACCTATTTTGGATTTTGGTTGTAACCGAATTATGCTTTTATTCATGAAATGAAAAGCTTGTTTTGACTCTCTCGCTTATTTATCTATATTGTTATTTATTCGTTCTGGCAATCGTGTTGTAATTATATTTTATTTCATAGCATGTATTAAATTATCGTTATCTAATAATCGTATATTGTTCCAAAAATCTCACCATGGGTTGTGTCTTGTGATGTAGAACAATGACTAACACTCGTTCTGGTATGACCCCTGCCGCAATTGAAGAAATGATCAACCAACGTGTGGACGCAGCTCTAGAGACTCGCCGGGTTAACCGAGATCTTGAACTCAGGAATGGGAATGACAATGGAGGAGGAGATGGTAATGGAAATGGTACTGGAAATGGAAATAATGGAGGCGACAACGGTGACGTTAATGAGAACCGTAATGTGAATGAAAGAGGCGATAGGCCTGGTGCTCGTGAATGGACTTACCAAGATTTCATGAAATGTCAACCACTAAGTTTTAAAGGAACATAAGGTGTGGTTAGTTTGATAAGATGGAAATTATGTTTCACATCAGCAACTGTCTGGAGAGATATCAGGTGAAGTATGCTACCTTTACTTTACTCAACAGTGCATTAACATGGTGGAATTCTCACAAGAGAACCATCGAAACTGATGCTGCATACGCTTTATCATGGAGAGAGCTGTTGAAGCTGGTGACTGAAGTGTACTGCCCGAGAAATGAGATCCAAAAGATGGAAACCGAGTTGTGGAATTTGTCGGTGAAGAGTAATGACATGGCTACTTACACTCAAAGGTTCTAAGAACTTACCATGATGTGTACCAAAATGGTCCCCGAGGAGGAAGATCGGGTGGAGAAATTCATTGGAGGTCTTCCTGATAATATCCAAGGGAATGTAATTGCTGCAGAACCCACAAGACTACAAGATGCTGTTCGAATTGCCAACAACTTGATGGATCAAAAGTTGAAGGGCTATGCTGTAAGAAATGCAGAGAACAAGAGGAGATTGAACAACAACTATAGAAACAACCGTGGGCAACAACCGCCCCACAAACGACAGAATACTGGAGGTCAGAATGTTGCTAGAGCCTACATGGCTGGTAACAATGAGAAGAATGGTTATGAAGGCACACTTCCTTTCTGCAATAGGTGTAGGCTGCACCACGAGGGACAGTGTACTATAAAGTGTAACAACTGTAAGAAAGTTGGGCACATGACAAGAGATTGCAGGGCTGTAATTGCCACAACTACTCAAGGAACTCCAGGGCCGAATCAGAGGGTTATTACGTGTTTTGAGTGTGGAGCACAAGGACATTACCGGAAGGATTGTCCCAAAGTCAAGAACCAAAACCGTGGGAACAAAGCAAGAGTTCCTGATGCAAGAGGCAAAGCATATGTCCTAGGAGGAGGTGACGCTAACCCGGGTTCCAACACTGTCACGGGTACGTTCCTTCTCAACGATCATCATGCTTATATGTTATTTGATTCGGGTGCCGATAGAAGTTTCGTATCAAATACTTTTAGTACATTGCTAGATATCATTCCCTCTGCCTTAGACGTTAGCTACGCTGTCGAGCTAGCTGACGGAAGAACTTCAGAAACCAACACTGTGCTTAGAGGCTGTACATTAGGATTGTTAGGACATCCATTTAATATCGACCTGATGCCCATAGATTTGGGTAGTTTTGACGTTATCATCGGCATGGATTGGTTAGCAAAGAATCATGCAGTGATTGTCTGTGACGAGAAGATAGTGCGTATTCCTTACGGAAATGAAATTCTGATCGTTCAAGGAGACAAAAGTGACAAGGAGAAGAAATCAACGTTGAGCATTATATCATGTGTAAAGGCCCAGAAGTATATGGAGAAAGGTTGTCAACTATTTCTGGCGCAGGTTACGGTGAAAGAAAACAAAGACGAGTCGAAGGAGAAGCGACTCGAAGACGTGCCAACTGTACGAGACTTTCCGGAAGTCTTTCTTGAATACTTACCTGGATTACCACCGACACGAGAAGTTTAATTCCAAATCGACTTAGTCCCAGGTTCTGCACCTGTAGCTCGAGCCCCGTATAGATTAGCACCGTCAGAAATGGAAGAATTGTCTACTCAACTACAAGAACTTTCTGACAAGGGATTTATAAGACCAAGTTCCTCACCATGGGGAGCTCCGGTTTTGTTTGTCAAAAAGAAACACTGCTCTTTTCGAATGTGTATCGACTACCGTGAACTTAACAAGCTTACTATAAAGAATCGATACCCATTTCCGAGAATCGATGACTTGTTTGATCAGTTGCAAGGATCAAGTGTGTACTCGAAGATCGACTTGAGGTCTGGTTATCACCAACTCAGAGTTCATGATGAGGATATCCCAAAGATGGCGTTTAGGACCCGCTATGGTCACTACGAGTTTCAAGTGATTCCTTTCGGGTTGACTAACGCGCCCGTAGTGTTCATGGACCTGATGAGCCGAGTATGCAGCCGTACTTAGACAAATATGTGATCGTGTTCATTGATGACATCTTGATCTACACTAAGACCGAGGAAGAACATGATGCACATCTTAGACTAATTTTGGAGTTGCTCAAGAAGGAAGAATTATACGCCAAGTTCTCGAAGTGCGACTTTTGGCTATCGAAGGTACAATTTCTTAGACACGTGATTGATAGTGAAGGCATTCACGTTGATCCTGCGAAGATTGAGTCAATCAAGGATTAGGAATCACCCAAGACCCTAACAGAAATTCGCTAATTTCTAAGTCTTGCCGGTTACTACTCTTTCTGAGACAACGTGGTGGCAGATGCATTGGGCCGAAAGAGTAGACCTAAGCCACTACGAGTTCAAGCCTTGGTTATGACAATCGGTTTGAACATCCCTTTGCGAATCTTGAATGCTCAGGTTGAGGCAAGAAGAGAAGAGAATTACGGAACAGAAGACTTGTGTGGCATGATTAAGAAACTAGAGCCACGTACCGATGGAACGCTGTATTTGAAGAATAGAAGCTGGATACCATGTTTTGGTGACTTGAGAGCTTTGGTTATGCACGAGTCACATAAGTCAAAATATTAGATACACCCTGGATCGGACAAAATGTATCAAGATTTAAAGAAGCTATACTGGTGGCCCAACATGAAAGCAGAAATTGCCACATATGTGAGTAAATGTCTGACTTGCACAAAGGTTAAAGCAGAATACCAGAAACCCTCCGGTCTATTGGTACAACCTAAAATCCCTGAATGAAAGTGGGAGAATATAACTATGGACTTCGTGACAAAGTTACCAAAGACGGCAAGTGGGCAAGATATGATTTGGGTTATAGTCGATCGACTTACTAAATCTGCTCATTTTCTGCCAGCAAAGGAAAATGACTCAATGGAGAAACTGACCAGGAGAATTATGGAACAAAAGATTTGTGTGGCATGATTAAGAATCTGGAGCCACGTGCAGACAGAACGTTATGTTTGAAGAATAGAAGCTGGATACCATGTTTTGGTAACTTAAGAGTTTTGATTATGCATAAGTCGCATAAGTCAAAGTATTTGATCCACCCTGGATTGGACAAGATGTACCAAGATTTGAAGAAGCTATACTGGTGGCCCAACATGAAAACATAAATTGCCACGTATGTCAGTAAATGCATGACTTGTGCAAAGGTTAAAGCAGAATACAAAAACATCCGGTTTGTTGGTTTACCTAATTCCTAATATGGAAATGGCGTGAGAACATTACTAAGATTTGTTATACGTTTACCTAGTGATGTCTGGTCAAGATAGAATTTGGGTAATTGTAGCCCGACTCATAAAATTTGCTCATTTCTTACCAATGAAGGAAACCGACTCAATGGAGAAGTTAACGAGACAATACTTGAAGGAAGTAGTCTCGCGACATGGAGTGCCAGTTTCGATTATTTCTGATCGAGACAGTAAGTTTACGTCTCATTTATGGAAATTGTTTAACGAAGCCCTAGTAGTGTGGGGGACTAAATGGATATGAGTACGGGCTTACCACTTAAACAGATGGTCAAGTGAGAGGGACCATCCAAACGTTAAAAGACATGCTACGAGCGTGTGTGATGGACTTCGGAACAAAAAGGGTGGATAGAAATCTACCATTATAGAGTTCTCCTTACAATAACAAAGCTCGCATTACGAGTATTTAAAGGCATGCACCTTTTTGAGGCGTTGTATGGGTCGGCAAGTGTCGGTCACCTATCTATTGGGCTGAGGTGGGAGACGCTCAGCTTACTGGCCCATAAATTGTTCGTAAAACAACAGAGAAGATCATCCAAATCAAGCATGATCTACAAGCTTCACGTGATCGACAAAGGAGCTACGCTGATAAGAGACGTAAGCCATTAGAGTTTCAAGTTGGGGATAAGGTTATGTTGAAAGTATCACCCTGGAAAGGAGTGATACATTTCGGCAAACGGGGAAAGCTGAACCCTCATTATATTGGACCTTTTACGATTCTCGCCAAAGTTGGAACGGTTTCATATCGACTTGAGTTACCCAAGCAACTAAGCCGTGTTCATAGTACCTTTCACGTCTCAAACCTTAAGAAGTGCTTATCCAACGAACCGCTTGTTATTCTGTTGGATGAAGTCCACATCGACGAAAAGCTCAATTTCATTGAAGAACCGGTTAAAATCATAGACCGCGAAGTTAAACGTTTGAAGCAAAGTCGCATTCCAATCATGAAGGTCCGTTGGTATTTCAAGAGACGAGGTCCGAGTATTTACTTGGTGCGCAAAGACCTAATGCATAAACGTACCCTTCATCTTTTCGCTAACCCTGAACCCGCATCTCAAGCTACGTCCTGAGCTTTGAGAACAAAGCTCTTTTAACGAGGAAAGGATGTCACACCCCATGAGTTCAGGTCAATATTTTTTAAACTTTTACGATTATTATCTTTGACTTTTATACGTTACGTTTGACTACCTTATATTTCTCTTGTTTGAGAAGTATTTTGGAAAGAATTCTTACGAGATTAATACTATATACGTATATTAAATTTGTTTGTTTCTACAATACCAATGATATAATGAAAAATATCTTTAATTCAGGAAGATACAAAGACAAAGTTGGAATGAGGATTCCAGCTTGGATGATTTCAGAAGAAATGAAGCACACAGAGCATTATCGGATGTATGCGAAGGTGTTTGGGATAGATGTTCCTCTGACTCAATTACAACTGACTGAGTCTACCCAAGGAACGCATAGGACACCTAGCTCCCCTAGGTCACCTAACCCTAACATGGATGCAGGAGTGTCAAGTGCTCCAAAACGATCAACTGTGATTTGTTTTCGTATTCCTCAAAGGAGATCCACACGTCTTACTCCACCAGCTCCAGTGCCAACTGTTGATAAAGTAGATGAGATGATTTTACAAGACACACTACAAGTAAGTCTTGCTGACCACAAAAGTCGGATAGAGCAAGAAGCTAGAGAAAATGTGAAACTAGTGAATAAGCACTTGGCATCCGTAGAAATTGAAAAGATGGTGGAAGGACCAGAGAATGTTATTGATGATAGTTCAATCCCTAGGAATGATGATCAAAATATTCCCGGCACTAGGTTAGAGCCCAGGAGTGATAAGGAAAGTCTGGAGGTGAAGATTACTAATGATGAAGAGGTGGAAATTACTAATGTTGTAATACCTGTGAATGTTAATGAAGAAGAGGAAGAAATAACTGATGAGGTATATGAATTAAAGCGAAAGGAGAAAGGGAAGATTGTAGAGGAGTCTAGGAGTACACCATTCCCCACACCAATTAGATCTCATAGGATTCATACTGATCTCGTATCTTTAGATACTGAGAAACTTTAGGAATTGACGGTAACTGATACTACACCTACACCATCATCAAGTTTACTCAACACCAAGTTATCTACTACAAATTGACTTCTATCATTATTCAAAGCCAAACCTGCTCTTTTCAAACGCTACAAGAGTTTCTTTCAGGAGTTACAGGGACGTTATAGATATTTATTTGAACATCTGAAAGCAAAGTTCTTGTCACGGAAGTCATTTGATACTCTTGCTGATCATCTCCAGGAAGTAATGGTTGAATCGCTACCTACTATGGTAGATAAGCATATCAAGGAGCAAGTCGAAAAGCAAGTTCCTGAGCAAGTTAAAGTTCAATGTATGTTGCCAAAGGGCTGCTTTTGGAAAGGCAACATAATAAAGAAGAGACATATAAGATAATTTCTAAAGCTATGTTACAGGAACGTAGGAAATTATAGGCTGAAATTTCCTTACAGATTCAACAAGCAATTGATATTAACATTCCTTCTCTGGTTGATGCGTCTGTAAGAAGTTATATGTCTGGACATATTCTTCATGTTCATCTAGCTCAACCACAAACATCATCTGTTCTAGAACAACAATATCAACTATATCTATCAATGAAAGCCGATCCTCAATTGCAGCAACAAGACATAGCAATATGGTGGGCACTTCAGATGAAGTTTAAGACATTTCAGGTACCTCAGACTACTTGTAGAACTTCTGCCATTCGCCCACGAGATCAGGACAATCCTCATGATGATGCTCATCCTACGGGGGAGAATAGTGCAAAGCAGCAGAAGACATCTAAGTATGAAGCACATGTGACTGGAGAGTCTTCTGGACAAGTCAATGAAAAAGAACAAGGTCAATCATCTTCAAGAAATCAAGAACAAACAAATGATTATGACTTTTGGACTGAGTCTTATGCTTCAGATGATGATGAAATACTAACGAAGCAAGTATCATAAGATATTGTGGAAGAAGTGTCACTGACCATTAATGAGGCAGAGCTAAAGAAAATTGCTGATGAGATGTTGAGACAAAGACGTACTTCAGGAGAATAGCATCAATATCACATTGATCAGATGAAGAATTTCTTGAAGAGTGACATTGTTTGGGAAAGCAGAAAGGAAATTCTTGCTTCTCCACATCTACGAAAGACCACACCTTTAGTTCAAAGCTGTTAGAGAGATCCTGAAGCTCCAACATTGTCTTTGATAAATCAAGATCTTTTGTATTTGAAGAAAGGAAGTTCAGGGCCTGAGAAGATATTGTTGTCAATTCACAAGTTTCCTGCAATTATCTTCAATGATGTTGATATCGAAGAACGGACTTCCAGATGGGTGAGTAAGTGTGTAAAGAAATTTAATCCTTATGCTCGGTATGGTGTTGAACATTGGAAGAATCCTCACGCAAAGATCTTCTACATAAAGATGCAGAAAAAGCCTGGAAAACCAAAGGAAGTTGTTTATTTAAATTCAAAGATCATTCAAGTTATCAATACGTACTAGGAACTGGGCCATGAACACAAGTTCACCACAGAGATAGTTGCAAGAAGAGCCAATGAGTGCATAGTGTCAATTACCGAGCCTGATTATAAGAATCTCAATAAGAATGATATTGAGGATATGTAATTGCTGATCATGAATGGCAAGGTACCCGATTATGCAGAAACATGTCTGCTATGGTCTTTATCAGTTTTCATCAGGAGTTTAGTGATATGGGAAAGAGTGCATGACTTTCAACTTGGAATAGAAAGTTATCAACATAAAGTTAATCTTACTGCACCAACAATATCTTTTCTAGGAATTAAAAAGTACAAAATGTTCTCCATCATCTATGAGCCCGTGCATGGAATAATATACAAGAATAGCAAGAAAGATAAAAGGGTGATGAGACATTCAGAGATTCATAAGTTTTATGATGCAACACTAAACAGAGTATTAAAAGGTCTAAAGAGTTACAATAATGATGTTAAGTATGGCTATATACAAAGAGATCTCATCAAAGATGAGGTTGAGTATCTAAAATTGTTTGCAGAAGAAATTGAAGTAAGATTGAAGTATCGTAACCAGATGAGAAGATGAGAGATGTATGTGAATGGAAGACCACTTGGACCACGAAGGGAACGCCCAGAATAATCGACCCTTAGGGGGAGATTGTTAGGTTCATAAAAAGTGCCGATTATGTGGTTTAATTATATTTAGTGATTATTCTTTATTTTGTTAAGAATAAAGTAGCTTGTAATAAGGTTTATTATGCTAAAAGTAAGAAATAGCATAATTACCAAAGTATAGGGACTAGAAGTGAAACATTAGAAAAATAAATGAATGGAAGCTTCCTTCCCTCTCCTATAAATACCCCTTCTAATCACCATTAGAAGGGTAAGCCTTGTAATAATCTTTTCCTTTTTCCCTCCATTTTATAATATTTGAAAATTAAATACTTGCCTTCCTCTACTATTCTCTCTAAGCTTTCATGGTTGATTATGTATGATTCAAGATAAACAAGACCTAACAAGTGGTATCATACGCCATTAGAGAATTAGAGTGATTCGATTTGTGGATTGTTACACGTCCGAGAACCACAAAATGCAATTCGGAGGATTCGGTTGAGATTCTTGAGCTTTCGATTTGTATTTTGGCAGCTATTTCGAGTAATTGAGCATTATCGACTATTCTAATGGATTTGACGTGACGGTGTATTGGAGTTTGTGCATTCTCGGAAGTGTTTTTAGCATTCTCGGAAGTGTTTTTGTATTCTCGGAAGGGGTTTTAGCATTCTCGGATCATTTTCGGGAGCTTTTGTATCGTTATTAGTTTAATCTCGGTAGAAAAAGTGTTGTAATAGATATATACGCATTTTCGGTTCTATCGAAAATCGTATATTAGGTGGTTATTGATAAACTCGGTTGCCTATCGAGTTTCATAAGTATTCGTACATTTTCGGTTTTATCGAAAAGTGTGAATAAGGATTTAGTGATTTAATCTCGGAAATAAGCTTACAAAGTCTTAAAACATCACAAGTTCACAGTTTTATCGTGGATTGGGTTTTTGAAACACAAATTCGGTAATTACTAAACTCGGAAATCAAATTCAGTTCTATCGAATTTGGTGATATAAGTGTTTTGGATTATTAAGACATCATTAATTTCGGTTCTATCAAGATTTTGGTTCTTGTTAATTCATATCATAAGGATTTTTTCAAATTTCGGTTCTATCGAGTTTGATTAAATCAAAATTTTGAAATAAAACAAGTTAATCGATTTTTGGTTAAGAGTATTTTCGAGTTTAATACGTTTTTACTATTACCGAGTTTGATAGTAGTCTTTGTCCGAGTTTTAGTTCTGTCCGAGAAGTATACCGAGTTTCAGACTACTTGTTATCCGAGGACAGTGTTGTCCGAATTTGACAACTGTTACCGAGTTTAGGATTTTTCTCACAAATATCACTCGTTTTTGTCTACAAATATCCAATCTTTGAATCATACGTAATGTCGACATCCAAAATATATCAACAATCTCTCACTGATTCCGGTTTTGAGACTAGGCCTCCCATGCTTGAAAGGGTAGTTATATACCATGGGCAAGTAGATTTAGACGATACATAAATCGAAAGAGAGAAAACTGAAAGTGGCTTAACAAAGCACTTGATGAAGGTCCTTATCAGTTTCAAATGTTTGTTCCTACTGGTTCGACATTACCGACACTACAGACTGCAAAGGATTTACAAGGTGATGAATTATTGCACTATGATGCTGAAATTGAGCTCATGAATCTGATTTTACTTTCTATTCCAAATGAAATTTACAACTCTGTGGATGCTTGCACTACGGCCAAGGAAATGTGGAAAATAGTTGAACGTCTTACGAGGGGCACTATACAAAACCAAGTTGACAGAGAAACTCGTTTTACGTACGAATTTGATCAGTTTGTTGCTGAACGAGAGGAAGCACTTGTTTCTGTCTACAACCGCTTTGCTCGGTTAATGAATGATTTGGAACGAAATAAAATGATTTTTCTAATTTTCACAGTTAACACAAAGTTCCTGAATAACTTGCAACCGGAATGGTTGAAATATGTCACCCAAGTTCGTCTTGCTAAACGTTTTGATTCAATTCAGGTTGAAAATATTATTCCTAGTAAGAGTAAGCCTAGTGATCCTATTATACAGTCTATGGTCATTAGTACCAAAGCTACATCCTATGCTAGAGTTGCGGGTGCAAGTGCTAAGGACCAACAAAAAGTTAATTATAACTTTCGTTCCTTGATGGCTGATCCTATATTTGAAGGTGTCAACATCTCTATTCCTCGTAAAGTTGTCGAAAAGTGGTACCCACAAAACTTTTTGAACACACTTATATGTTACTATTATTGAAAGAGAATGGCGTTTCCCTGTTGTTTGAGTTATTATGCTAAGAACAATTTAGCGAAAACATGGCTGAAAATGATTATGATGAACACCAAAGGCTTCTTTTTCTTTAAATTTGATACACAGGCTGGATTAGAAGCTGTTTTGCAGGGTGGTCCTTGGATGATACGTAATTCTCTGATCATTCTAAAGAAATGGTCAATGGATACTAGATTGCTTAAAAAGGAATTGACTCGTATTCTGATATGGGTTAAATTGCATGATGTTCCTATTCAAGTTTTTGAAGAGGATGGTCTTAGCTTAATTGCTATGTTTATTGGAAAACCTGTTATGCTTGATTCATTACACATATTCCATGTGTAATGATACATGAGGTGAGGAGTAGCTTTGGCTAGGGTCCTTAATTGATGTAAATTCAAAGTCTGATCTCGAGGAAACTTTTACTATTATTATGGCATTCCTTCACTTATTAGGGATGGTTTCACCAAAGAAACCATCTGTGTTGAGTATAAATGGAGGCCGCCCAAGTGTGATTTATGTAAGATATTTGGTCATGTTCATGACCATTTCCCTAAAAAGGTGGTGTGTCCTCCTATTATTACTACTTCTAATGTTTTTACTCCTGTTGTTGAGAAGACTAATGATGGTTTCCAAACGGTGGGTAAAAAGAAGAAGAGGAAAGGTAAATCAAGAGTCCTACTATGAGGTTAGTTGTTGTCCTTTATAAACAACTTTTAGGATATGACCAAAGGCGACTACAAGCACACCAACGAAGGGAGCTATTAATGTGGGTAATGCATCTAAATCGTCATCTATGTTAAAGACTGCTGGTACTTCTTTTAAGAAAGATAATATCACCATGTCTAATTCTTATTCTGCTTTCAATGATGAAGAAGAAGATGAAGAAAATATGTATGACGAATCGGCTAACTTATTTCCAAAGACAAAAACCAGTGGAAGTTCATATTTCACGGCTGCTATTGGTTATCTTGTCAGCGAGTACATTTGTTCTAGTTGCAATTAGTTATTCTCTAGAGTTGTAGAGTGAATTAATGGGCATGTCATAAACACTAGTTTTTAGGTTTTTTATCAGTTGTTTTAGCTTGAGGTTGAATGTGGTACTTTTAGCACTTCCATATGTACTTAACGAATTTTGATTTTAATATACTTTACTGGGGTAACCCTTTACCCAAAAAAAATAAATAGTTGACTGTTCCCTACGGATTTCTTACCTTTTGCACTCATTTTCTTTCTTTCTAAAATCAGTTTATACATCTCCTACAATCCTTTGATCATTTAATCTTAAGCTTTTGTTTCCAAGTGATTCAAGCTTAGATCCTCAAGTGTAAGAGAAGAATACTTCTAGTCATCAAGTCAAGAAGTATTATAGCTTAGTTTAGGTGTTCACGGTAACATAAGTTTACGATTTGTATTGTAAAACTTGTAATTGATCTATATCTCAGTGGGATTGATTGTAAACAGTTAGATCGGGTAGACCATGCAATGTTAGAGGTGAAGTGAAATCTTTTTGTGTGGTTAGTATATTAGGCCACAAACAATACAAGCCGTGTGGTAGATTGTTCTAGCTAAGATTAGAACACGACATATGTCTTAAGTGTCAGAAAATTGGTGTAAGCTACTTGTTAATGGTTTTCTTTCTTCATCCGCCTAAATGGATGACCATGTTACGTTGAGAAGGAGTCTCATTGGCGGCATGATTCTTCAAAATCATAAGTAGTAACAAGAAGAATAATAAGACGTTAGTCAATCGCGTTCCAAAGGTAAGTGTCAAAAGACTGCACGATCTGAAGTGACAAGTTAAAGTTGTACTCTCATCAACTGGAAGGCTTCAAAACGATGGATTACGAAACAACATATGCGATTCAAAAGCATAGGAAGAGTGTTCCAACTCGGAGTCGAATGGTAAAATAACTAGTGGAATTTACAACTATGCCGAATTTCGATATCATCAAAAGGGAATAAAGTAAAGTCGCGTAAATGATCGAAGTTAATCGTAAGAGATCAAGAAGAAATTAGCCCATATGCATCGGTATCCTTACATAATACCAGTATCAACGCTCAAGGGAGTAAATGAGAAATCAAGAAGTACACGAAAATCAGAGTGATCAATATTTATATAACATGCCAATATAAGGTAAATAGTAAGACGTCATATGATAGACGTAAGAGAGTGAAATTATAGCCTAGTGTTAAATACTCATTATCCATTTAATAGTAGTAAAGAGGCAAAAGAGAGCTTATATGAGATTAGGGAGCATGCGCGCGCGGATATTGGATAAACAAGGAGAGATTCTAAATTTTGAAAAACATGGTCATAGTCTAGGTTTTGAAAACGACCCAGTTCTCTATGACCTGAGCTCTGATACCAATCTGTCACACCCCCAAAATCGGACTGCAACGGAATAGTAACATTGGGGTGTGACTTCAGGGCACAAAGAACAAGTTATAGAAAAACGACCTCAAAAGAGACGTTTAAAGTAAATTTCTCATTCGATATACTAAAATCAGAGTTTACAAAGGGTCCCAATTATAATGCAATAGAAAACATTTTGTTTAAAACGTTTGTCGAATGGTACTCAAGTTATTAAGCCTTCAAAAATATATCCGCGCGATTCAAATGCTCCAAATGCTCAGCAGCAAAATAATAACCTGAGAAAATACATGCAAAACGTCAACAATAATGTTGGTGAATTCATAGGTTTAAGTAAAAGCAGTATAAAAATAATTAAAAAATATTTCAGAAGAAAAGTAACGTTACAGTATTTCAAAGTATTATTTAGGAAATCCGAATAGTGATTTAATAAAATCAAGAAGTATTTAAAAGTGGACCACAAGATTTAAGTAATGGTGGACTAAGTACGTATTCCGAAGTCCAAAACAAGTAATAGCAGACTATGTACGTATTCCATAGTCCGGAATAGGTATTATTGCGCTAACCTCATAACATCGAAGCCGTATTCATAATTATAAGGGAATTGCACCCGAGTTCGTAATTATAAGGGATTTGCACCAGTATTCGTAATTATATGGGAATTGCACCAGTATTCGTAATTATAAGGGATTTGCACGAGTAACCCGAGTTCGTAATTATAAGGGATTTGCACCAGTATTCGTAATTATAAGGGATTTGCACCAGTATTCGTAATTATAAGAGAATTGCACCAGTATTCGTAATTATAAGAGAATTGCACCAGTATTCAAAAATGGTCCTTGTGGTTTGACCAAATTGCAAATTTTGTCCGTCAAATTTCAAAATTGCAAAAAAGTCCTTATTTTCAAGGTTTGGTTCCACTTTTGGTCCTTAGTCGACTTGAAATGACTAAAATACCCCTCTGCAATTTGGCCAAACCACAAGGACCATTTTTGCAATAATAAAAAAAATTAAAAATTTTAAAAAAAATATGTAAGAATTTTTTTTAATTTTTTTAATTTTGGTTTCAGTTTACGAGCAATAATAATAAAAAAAATTTAAAAATTTATTTATTTTTATTTCGGTTAAAGTTTAAGAGCAATAATTAAAAAAAGTTTAATTTTAATTTTTTTTTTAATTTTGGTTTCAGTTTACGAGCAATAATAAAAAAAATTTAAAAAACATGAAGAAATAAAAAATTACAAAGTTTAGAAATACAAATGACATAATTAATTATCATCGCCAAATTTCTGCCATATATGCTCAAT
>BQNB010033077.1:0-52638 GCA_026074375.1 Tanacetum coccineum | reverse complement strand
TCTTCTAAGTTGCTGGAAAAACACCTACCCAAACCCTAGAATCAGACTTAGGGTTGGGGGATTGATAAAAATGAAGTTATAGGGTTGTATTTATAGGCAAAACCCTAACCGACCTTTACGACAGCGTCACCAATAACATGTGACGCCATCAGCGCGACATTTTTCGCGTAGTTGTAGATTTTAATGTTATGAACGCGTGGGTTGTTGAATCATCGAAATCCGAGTTCGTATGAAGGAGTTATGATCAAAACAATATCTGGTACTTCACGCGCAAGTTGAATGATCATTTTTATCATAAATCTTTTAGGGTTTCTTTAGGTCGGATACGTTATGACGCCGTCGCCAAATCTTTGACGCCGTCATGGGTTTAATTGTGACGGCTTCACGTGTATCTTGTGACGCCGTCTCCAGCCTCTGAGAACATAATCTTGAGAAATGTTGGTGTAGGTCCGTAGTCTTGTCTGTTTCTTCTCTAAATGAGCCCAAGTCACGTGTATTTCCTCCAAATGCCTTCCAAATGCTGAATACCTGAAAAGGAACGATTAAGTACCTATTTTGGGCATAAATGCATGATTTAGGGGGTTAAGCGACCCTGAAAAAGTGTATAAAATGACACCTCATCAAGCCCACAGACTGGGCTTGGACCGACTAACTTAATCTATCTAATAGTTTTATATTTGTATGTGTTTTGAAACTTTGTCTTTATGTGTGTTTTTGGGAGATGATGAAGAACTAGATCTCAAAATCACAATGAAAAAAAATGTATAAAAGGGTACAACACACAAAAACACTTGTTGTAGTAAAGTTGAAATCATCTTTTTAGTTTTTATAATCTCACAAGTATTGAGACTTGAATGGAACAAGTCAATGACGCATGGCCTTTTGGTAATGGATTGAATTGTAGTCCATTTTGGTAATTGTATGTGTATAAGAGTTCATATTAGTAATTACTCCCCTTCCGATATTATGTGTTTATTTTGACTTTTTGAAGTCTTTTTATTTTAATTTTGACTTTAAATATTTTTGTTTTTGTTCTATTATACTTAATGAAAAATATACCAATGAAAATACATTAAACCTAATCTATTTATATATTTTTCATCAAATATCATATAACACAAACAAAAATATTTAAAGTCAAAGTTGAAGAAAAAAGACTTAAAAATGTCAAACTACACACTTAATTTGAAACGGAGGAAGTATTTTTTTTAATATGTAAGTTTGCCATTGTGAGTTTTTATGGGTTTCATTCTATTCAGTTCTTGATCAAAGATGTGAGATGCTTTTTTTGTATTGTTTGTTTGTTTTAATATATTGCTAAATTTCTAAAAAGAAAAAAAATCATGTGTAATATATTTTAAAGCATGGTTCCAACCCTCACTTTTTGTTGAGTGTCATTCTTAATTCTAAACAAATATGAACCAAGGAAGATGTGCCTTTTAGTCCATTCGAGTATTAACGAAAAAAAATCATTATCAAAGCCCAAGTAATGTCTGGTTTGCAAATGGGTCTTTACCGGTGTGAGTAGGGTGTATTTGAGATGGGACAACTTGTTAGATATTTGAGACTACTTGGAAAGTGTTTGAAATTGACTTGGTATTAGTTGAGTTGAGCCTGAAATGTCAATTATTTCATTGAGATTAAGCTTAACCTGCAAAACAAATGCTCGGTCATAGATTGGAAGTGTATCATCACCTTGGATCGGGTCATCACATCATTTTATTTTGTGAAAATGGTGAATTAAATTAGAAACTTCAATAATCAACATACAACAAGATAGAAAGCTTAAATAGACATGCTCATAAGCTATTAGCAACATATTGCATATACAATCAGACATACTAGCTAACTAGAGCCATACTAAATCACCATTCTTCTAGCCTAGTATAAGTGTGACTAGAGCTAGGAAACCATGGAGAAATTTTAATCTTGACTACATTTCCTCCTGACAAACACCCTACCTATGATCAAGTGTCTCCAATACATGCATCACAAAGGCTCTTGTATGAAGGCTTCACCAAGAATTGAATAAAACTCTTGTTTCATTGAGCTTCTAATACAATGATCTACATTTCTAGTTATGTTGGCATCACTCAACTGAACATAGGTACTTAAGGATACATTCTAATATAACTATATTTCCCTTCCACTATCCATCTCTATCCCATGTTGCATCTGCCCCTCATAAATAGGAAGAAAAAGGATAGAAGATAAGGCATCATTATAGCTGGCACCCTGCCATAAAACAATCCATCAAGCAGGAAACTACCTTATGAGTCTTACTTAGTCTCATCAATTGGCTTACTATCCATTCAAATGCAACACCATCCTCACATAAATAGAATAGAATAGCAATCCTTGATAGACTGTTTTAGACTTAAGATATTAGCCATCTACTTTTTACCAATTATCCTTTCATGAAGACAATTACTTATCATCTTTGTATTCTTCCAAAATGACTTCACTTTCTTTCCTGATATTCATGATCACTTGCCATTGTTTACTCACCTCGGTCACTGTGCTTGAATTCTTTACTATCAAACTTGCCACTTTAATTCTAACAAAGTTCACAATTATCTTCAATAAGTCTTTGTAGCTTTTCTTCCCATTGCCAAACAGTCTGCTATTCCTCTCATTCCATATGTAGTAGACACAGGCTGCAAGTACAATTCTTCTTAAGATACTCATGATGGATTTGGTGCAGGGCATTTTGCTCATAGTATCAAGGATGTCATGCCATTTTTCATTCCAACCAGATTGCTTTATCATCTTTTTTTATTTCAGTTCATTCTTTTAATGAGAATGAACACTCAAAGAATAAGCGCTCATATGAATAAAAACACTCTTCACATAGAGGGCAAGTCAATGGATTCCCATTATGCCATATCATAATTCTGTCTTGAGTAGCCATTCTACCAAGAATTGCCAAGCGCAAAATAAAGGAGTGTTTGGGAGTGTAGTGTGAGAACCAAACAATGTCACTCCAGGGCACAGTAGTATCACTAGTTTTCCAATCCTTCCAAGATCTATTAACGGAGTTTTTAACCCTTTTCCATCATTTGTAATCCACCGAGTTTCATCTTTAAGATTATTATTGAGAGTAGGAACTTGAATAGAATTAAGAATGGTGTATGAACTGTACCATTCATCAGGCCATTTCTATTGTCCATCTTGAATCATATCTTTTAGCTTTAAATTCCAATTGATATTTGCTTGAGTGATCTTATCCTTTGTAATAACATTGCTTAACACTCCCCCAACCCACCATTTATCATGCCACATAAAAATGGATGTCCTATCACTAACTTTATACTTTAAATGCACTTTCATATTTTCTCGCAACGCAACAATTTGCTTTTACCCACAACTATCATTGCTATCACATTTTACATCCCATATAATTCTGTTGGAGCAACATTGACTAAGATATCCTTTATGTTTTAACGATAACAAATAAACATACGCAACACTTAAAACCACAAACGATAGCCAAAAACTGCCAAAACACATACAAGGCTTTTGACGCGCTAGGCACGCGCCAACACGTAGCAGGCGTGCAGGCTCAAAGTTGGTTTAGTGGTCCTTTCTCGTCGGCTTTCCTCTTACCCGACACATGTGGATCTTTTAATAAAGGTACGTACATGATACTTGAGCAATTGGAAACACTCAAAACGAGGTTTAGACTTAGAGAGGAGATAAAACAAGTCCTCTTATTTTCAACAAAACCCCAACTTATTTCTTTATCAATTTCCTCTAGCCAAGGCTAAAACTCTTTTCTAAACCAAGTATAATCATACTTTCAACATACCATCATACGAAAGTATTTATTTGACTTTAATCTGGATTTACGTTGTCTCTAATAACGTAACGGGTTTTACTCCTTTATTGGTCAAACTAAGTCAAAGGTCACTTTGCGTAAATGCATTTACGGGATATGCTTTACTTGAGATGCAAAACACTTAGCTTGTTTGCATCAAGATGATTAGTGATCATGTTCATTATTGATAATCATGGATTAAGTCTTAAATGACTATTTGAGTTTGTAGTAATTGGAAGTTAATTATACTTTGAATCTTATTACTTCTCATACCTAAATGTTTTACAAACTCCCAAACCCCCTACACATCACTTAAAGATTCCTTAATCATTTTTAATCTCTTCTTCCCATAACAAATGATTATTCTTATTCTCCCACACAATCTAAACATTTTTTCCCATTTCTCAAAACATTCCTTAATCATCATTGCCCAATTCTTTTCTCTCTCTAATGGCAATATGATTCACCTACATAATCAATCCTTTGATTGTCATCTTCCACATTATAACCCACACATGAACCTTCACAACCTTCTTTCTTAAACCTTCCCCATATAAACCTCACACATGACAACTCACATTCTTTTACATAATGTGTTTAAATCATACCATTCTTACCCATACATTCCCTTTTCATTCTCTTCTTCAGTCACCCACTCACGCATACTCTCATTTGAATTTTAAATCATACACACACACATACACACTCAAATCTTTCTCTATACTCTCCACTCACTCATACACCATTAATTCTACTTTGAAATTAAATCTCACATACTTCACCAATCTCTCTAACACTTTAACCGACATCACCATCCAAACCATTCAAATTTGAAATTTGAATTTGAACTAAGGCTCCTATCCATCACATCATTTCCAACTCACTCTTTAACTTACAACTCTTACATAATACAATTTTGAATTTGAATTTAAAAATTTCTCCTCACTACATCCACCCTTCTTTGAAGTCTGGAATATCATTATCTCTTAACCATTATTGGCCAACTCACGTCACATAACCATGGTCGAGTTTCAAACTAATCCAATAACCACATGAAAATACCCAATAAACCTTTTGATCCATTGTTTCTTTTTCTCTCTTGAAATTGGGTAAACATCCTTAAATTCTCTTTTAAACACTTTACAAACGTTTTTATCAAATGACTATTTGAGTGTTCACCCTGAGTGTAAGAATGATGGAAATGTCAAAGCTTGAAGTACAACTAGGGGTTTAGCAAGAATGGCTATTTAAAATGCCAAATACTCTTAAAAACTAGAGAGTCATGTCTCTGGCGCGCTTGCCACGCACTAGCACACGGGCAACGCGCCAAGCTTGAATTGGGTTTTTCCAATTTGGGTTTCTTGGCCTATAAACACCCCTCTTGGCTCTTGTATTCCTCACCTCTTGCCATTCTTTCTTTATCTCTGTTTCTCTTCTTCTATCCTCTAAGTCTAACACCTCTTGTGTTCTAATCTTCTCATTCTATCATCTTTTTGAAGAGAACACATCTCTGCAAGAGATATACACAACTACCTAATCCACACTTATATGTTATAATCGATTGGTCTTCATCTTATACTCTTCATCTATAATTAAAACTAATAGTTTTAGGTAGACATGGTTTCCAACTATCTTTTTATTCATTGCAATTTAGTTGTATGGAAGTTTTTATATCCGTGTGTGATCAAGCTTAGATCATTGGGTGATCTAGTGGTGTTTTGGTATACTTCAAAGGGGAAGTTCTTAGTGGGGTCCTACTCAATCTTAAGTGGTATCCTTTGGAGTAAGTTCAAATCACGGTTCTTAGGTATTTTAATGGAATACCATAGGAGTAGATCTTCTTATGACGCACAAGCTTAGTGCATATCATAAGCGAAGAGTAAATACGGTTTTATAGTCCACCATAATGAATATACATAGAGTAATAGTATAGGTGACATGGTATTCGCACTGGACATACAGATGTAATATAACCCCCTATACTCGAACCATATATATTCGTATACGTCTCGACACACTCTCTATTTGAAGTTCAAATCTCTCTCGTCTCTCTCTCTCTCTCTCTCTCCTCACAGTCTTCATCCTCTCATCTCTCTCTCTCTCATAGTAGTCATATTCACAAATCTAAATTACAATCTCTCCACTCTCTTTTCTTTATACACACATATACACTCACCAATCTTCCTCTACATACTTTGCTAACTCACCTTTTCCTAACATTCAAATTTTGAAATTTGAATTTGAGCCAAGGCTCCTATCCATCACATCATTGCCAACTTACTCTTAACTCACAACTCTGACAAAATAAAATTTGAATTTAAAATTCAAAATTTCTCCCTCACAACATCCACCATTTCTTTTTAAGTTTGAAATATATTTTGCCATATTGTTTTTCTCTTAACCATTCCAACTCACTCACTCAACAATGGTTAGTTTATAACTAATCCAATTACACATGAGGAATACCCAATATACCCTTTGTCTATTGGTTCGTCTCTTTCTCTATAAAATTGGCAAACATCCCCAAAATCTCTTTTAAAGACTTCACATACATTAATATCAAATGGCTATTTGAGTTGGTTGACCTTGAGTGTAAGAATGATAGAAAGGTCAAAGTGTGAAATACAATTAGGGGTTTAGCAAAAACGGGTATTTAAAACGCCAAAAACCAAAAAAACCCGAGTTGGGTTCTTGACGCGCTGGCCACACGCGGGCAACATGCCATGTTTGAATTGGGTTTTTACCAATTTGGGTTTCTTGGCCTAAAAGTACCCCTCTTGGCTCTTGTATTCCTCATCTCTTGCCATTCTTTCTTTCTCTCTATTTCTCGTCTTCTATCCTCTAAGTCTAACACCTCTTATGTTCCAATCTGCACATTCTATCATCTTATTTAAGATAACTTATCTTTGCAAGAGAGACACACAACTACCTAATCCACACTTGTATTTTATTAGTCGCGGGTATTCTTCTTTATACCCTTTCTATTAAAACCGAGTCTCTATTTTAGGTTAGGACTTGATTAAAACAAACAACTATCATTCAATTTGGTTGTAAGGGAAGTCTTGTATCTTTGTGATCAAGCCTAGATTATTAGGTGATCTAGTAGGGTTTTAGTATATTTCCAAAGGGAAGTTCTTAGTGTTCCTATTAATCTTAATGGTCTTAGGAATAAGTCGAATCACTCTTAGGGATGGATTTCGAGAGCGAAATACCTTAGGGAGGAGTTCTTCTTAGTGAGTAGAGCTTAGTGCATATTGGTAGAGCAAAGTTGTAATACGGTTTATAGTCTACCATAAGGATTATACTAGAGTAATAGTATAGGTGTCGCGAATTCCCAATTGGATGTACGGATGGTATAAACTCCCCTATCCCGAACCAATATATATTTGGTGTCTCTTTCTCTATCTATCTACTTATTGTTCATATTGTTAAGTAGATTACTACACTACTCGATTTCTTTGAGACTTGAAGTTTCATAAAATTTGAAGAAGTCGAAAAGACCGTATTCACCCCTCTCTACGGTTCTACAACTTCTACCTTTTAACCTTACAACATTTACCTATTTGACCTACATAGATTCCTTGTTACTAGCCACATTTCACAAATTCTTAGCCATTAGGACCTCATTCCAGTCACGTAGATTCTTGATACCAAGGCTACCCTCCTTCTTAGGTTTGCAAATATTTTTTCGTGCCACCTTAGCTTTTCCCTTAGACATCTACCCTTGAAACCATAGGAAACCATTGAGAGGTTTATCAATAACTTTAGTCACTGTCTTTGGGATAATGAACATAGAAGCCTAGTAAACTTACATAGAAGCTAAGATTGATGCTATAATTTTAATCTCCCAGCATAGGATAGCATTATATTCTTCCAATTACTTACTTTAGCTTTGACTTTATCAATAAGGTGCTTACATTCATTGACTCTAATTTGTTTGGTAATCAATGGAACACCTAAGTAAGAAACTGGTAGTTTTCCTACTTTGAAAGGTAGAAGATAAAGCATATCTTGATGAGTCTGTTCAGTTACATTTCCAAAAAAGATAGTACTTTTGCTCATGTTTGGTTGTAGCCCATAAACTTCACTAAAATCATCCAAAGCCCTTTTTCACCACATTAGCAGAGTGAGAATCCCCATTAAAAAGTACTAATAAGTCATCTACAAAGCATAGATGTGACATTTTAAGCTGCTTGCATCTCAGTGATGTTTGAAACCACAGTAAGCATTAACGTGTTTTTGCATGAACCGAGTGAAAACTTCAATAACAAGAGTAAAAATGTGGGGTGACATAGGATATTATTGCCTAAGTCCTCTTCTTCTTTTGAAATATCCATGCCTTTTTCCATTAACACACATGGTAAAAGCTGCATTTCTCACACAAACCGTTATCCAGTTAACCATTTGTTAAGGAAAGTCAAATATTTTTTAGAATACTTTCAAGGAAGTTCCAATTCATTGTATTATATGCCTGCCTTTTGTATATCAATCTTCATAGCATCCTTTTAGCTCTATTTTTCCATGTACAACCTCATAATAATTCCCGAGTTAGCAGAATATTATCAGTTATCTGTCTGTTTAGAATGAAGGCACTTTTATTAGGGATAATGATTTTACACAAAGCACTTTTGATTATGTTAGTTAGGATCTTACTAATGATCTTATAGATCATGTAGCAGCAAGCAATGAGTCTAAAATTAGAGACTTTCATAGGAGTGCTTAGCTTAGGAACAAGTGTAATCAAGGTGCATTTACTTCCCCAAGCAGTTGTCATGTGGAGAAAAATTCTTTTACGGCTTCATACACATTGTACAAGCAAGCAATGAGTGTCTAGAATCAAACTTTCATAGGAGTGCTTAGCTTAGGAACAAGTGTAATCAAGGTGCATTTACTTCCCCAAGCAGTTGTCATGTGGAGAAAAATTCTTTTACGGCTTCATACACATCTTTTCCTATAATATTCCATGCCTTTTTGTAGAATTTAGAGGTGAAACCATCAGGCCCAAGAGCCTTGTTATCACATATATCAAAGAGGGCTTTCTTGACTTCTTCATCATTCACCAGTTTAGTCATCATTGTGGCATTTTCCATAGAAACTTTATTGGTGATATGTACAGTGTTTGGCTCCATTTCTATGATAGGGACTTCTTTCCCAAGAAACTCTTGGAAATATTTAACAAATTGACTAGCCACATTTTTTCCTTCCACTTTATCACCTTGTTCATTACAAATGACTTCAATCTTATTTCTGTGAGCTCTTCCTTTCACAACAACATAAAAGAACTTGATATTTATGTCACCATCACTTAAGCATTCAATCTTATCCTGTTGATATAAGACTTTTTCTTTATCTTGCTTGGGAATATTGTATTCTTTTAGAATTATAGCTTCCTCCTTTAATACAACATTAGTTGGATCCTTATTTACCTCCTTTTGGATTTATTTTAGCTTTTCTCTCCATTGAATCACATTTTTAAACAAGTTGCCATGCTTCCAATTCAACTCTTTCATATGTCTTTTCATAGCTTACAATTTCTTTACGAACCTATACATTTTACATCCATTAGTGTCAATATTGCACTCTTTCTCCACTATTTCCTTGAACTCAGGTTTGTCTACAATGTAGTTAGTAAATCTAAATGCTTTCTTCTTCCTACTTATCATCTCTGGAACAATAAGAACATATGGATAGTGGTCAGAGTTCATGTAAGGCAAGAAAATAGCACTTAAATTCATAAATCTATCCATGAAGATGCAATTTACCAAAACTCTATCAATCTTTGTTAGTATGCCGTTAGTAGGATTAAGCCTACTTTGGATCCAAGTAAAGTGAGTCCCCGAGCAATTTAGATCTTCAACTTAAATTTTATCCAAACACTCTTGAAATTTAAGCATATTAGCAGATTTACAAGATCCTCTTTCAGAATGATCTTCCGTGTTCAGACTAACATTCCAATTCCCCATCAAAATTCATGGATTGTTATTGACAATCCCTTTATATACCTATAAAGTCTTCTGAAAATCTCTCCTATCTTTTGCAGCGTTAGCAACATACATGAAACAACAGAAAAATTTAGCTTTAGAACTTACAGTTTCAATGAGGCAAAGAATTGCTTGACTACTTGAATGAACTTGCATTACATTCACATCTTTTGAATTCCACCCAACAATAATTATGCATCCTCTTTTACTGTCATTTATGTTATAAGACCAATTCCATCTTCCAAACACAAGGTTACTGATTTTAGATAGCTGTTTTGTTTTGGCTTAATGTGAGTCTCCAAAGTGGCACAAATACTAAGCTTTTCCTCCTGAATGAATTTTCTACTTTTTGCATATCCTTGTTACACATTCGTCTAACATTCTAAGAAGCCACTCTAAGCTCTACATTCAAGACGTTCATTGGAAACATTCTGTTTGGTTGTGATCTTTGCTTAAGAGATCACTGGCCCTTCCATTTTAAACATTCTCTGCCATATTTCTTGCAATATTGGTTGTGTCTTCATATACATCTTCCATGTCTTCAATGGTATTAATCCATTTAACCTCTCATTGTTCTTTAAAATACTTAAACATTTCACTAGACCAGTCTTTAGACTCTTCCATTGTAGGTTGCCTTTGGTAGTCCACAAACTTGTCCACTATTTCATGCTCACTCTTCTTTATCCCATCAAAAACTTTAGCATCTTCTATGTCCTCCAAAACTGAAAAACTTATTAGCACCTCTTCTCTAATTCTTCATGTTTTCATTGTAAAGTTTCCAAGTGGATTTAGGATTATGACAATTAGTATCCACAAGGCTATTATTAACATTTCCATTTCTTGACTTTTCAATGTTCTTATTAGGTTGAATATGAGGCTTTCTTGTGCCCTCTTTGATAACTTCCTTTTCTTTAGGCCTGAATTCATACCTAACCTTAGCTTTGTTTTGCCCTTTGTTCATTGTTCATTGTTTCTTTGAGCATCTATCTTTTCCCCATTATTAATAGCTGCAACATTGTTCCTATTGCTTTCTTTGGCCCTATTAAAGTCATTTTTGAATTGGCTATTATCCATGTTCCCCTGCTCTTTGTTGCCAACCATAGGGACACCATTACTTTGCTTAGAACATCTACCATCCACATATCCAAACACTTGACAATGATTACGAGTAGGAGGTTTCTAGTTGTATTCCACATCCACAAACTTAGAGCACTTGTTCATATTGTCCCACATTTGTAACAAACTTCAATATGTCTCTTGAACATTTTCTCAGCATTGACTTCCACAAGTACCCTAACATAGAATCTTTAGAGATGAGGCCAAAAAAGTTCTATTGTGTCTGATAGCATTGTGGAAGTTGCTAAAATGAAGCTAAGAAGCCTAAAAGTGAAAGTTACTATAGCTACTAAAGATGTTGAAAGGGTTTGGGACCTAAAGTTACTAACTATCTGATCTAAAGGAGTGTTTGGGTGAGCATGGTTTTTTGGGTATGTTTGGAATGAATGATGCAGTGTGGAATTTTAGAATGCTATATGATGTATGGTATATTTCAGACCTCAATGGTTAGTTACTAATAATTTGGAGTCCTCTGGATATGACTATACTCTTTTAGTAGTCCTTTCAGTCTAATTTGGCCTTGGGGGGGGGAATTGGATTGATGAAATATAAGAGGTCTAATTCTAGAAGATGTACCATAAGGAAGGACTTTCCATTTGATATAAAGGGTCTAGGAGGACAGTGTATATATCCTGTATGCACTATCAAAGGAGGTTTTGGATGGTTCTATCTAAGGGTGGGTGTTTCTTTGCCAGTGATGACATTCCATCTGTCTTTTGGCCCTATATTGGTGAGGAAGCTACTACATAGGATGAGAAGATAATGGAGTGGAAATGTAGCTGGTGAGGAAGAGCCCCTTAGATAATGTGTAAGGGTGCTATACTTACTTGATGATGCCTTCTTATTATCTTAAGTCACTGTGGTTGAAGGTTGAGTGATTTGTGGGAGTAATAAGATAGAAAATGTAGTCAAGAAAGTATGGTTTTTGGTGCATAAAAGGTGAATTAGGAGCCAGTATTCTAATTGTGTTGGTTTGGATGCTGATGTGTGAAAGCTCTTGTTTTGCCTGAGGAAATTTTTTGGTTAAGGATATCTTTCTAGTTGTATCAGAGAACTTCTCTTGTTGTATTCAGTAACTGCAGTATGTAGTGCTTTGTATAGGATTTCCATTTCTGTGTAATCCTTGGAAAAGTTTGTTGTTTAATAATATATCTTTCACCTTTTGCACCAAAAAGTACCCTAACATATCCAACCCTACCTGTTCCATCCCGACACATCTTAGTTGTGGTCTTATCCATGATAAGTGGCCTACCTGGACTACTAGCTATTGCACTTATTCTTTTAACAGTCCAAGCAATCAGAGGTACATTGTAAAGTTTAATCCATAAAGGCAATGATTTTGGCTCATGCTTATTTATGTTAATGCCAGAGTTCCACTTTTAAACAAAAAAAAGGCTTATTGTTTACCATCCAAAGCCCACTTTCCAACACCTGATTCATAGCAATCTCATCTTTAAACTTGAACAAATACATGTCATTTTGTGTTACAATGTCAAGAAGCGCATACTTACCCCCATTCTTCCCAGATTATATCTAATCTCAACATAGGACATTTTATAACCAACAAAGTCTCCACACAGTGAAATCATCCACTTCTTACTTCCCTCAATCACCATATCATCTTCTAAAATAACAACTTCTCTTCCTTCATCAATCGCAGTAGGGATTAGTTCAGCTTATTATCAATTACAAATAGCTTAACAATATTAGCAAAGGATAGAAGAATTTCTTTAAACATTAAGTTTTCATTGCTTTCTTTGTTTTCTTCCATATTTCTTTCCTCATTTAACTCATTGTTTTTAGAACCTTGCTTATTATTACTTTCAGTATCCTTTTCAGTCATTGGCTTATTCATGTTTAGATTACCATCATACTCGGTGCTTTGTGTTCTGTTCAATGCTTCTTCCAAAGTAGGAAATTCATCCATCACATCCAAAACTTCATCATTCTTATCCCTTACATCAGGACTCTCTCCCTTCTCACAGCTTCAATTAATAACATCATTCGCTGAATCTCCAATTTCCTTAAATTCACCATCCTCTTCACACCTATCCTTGCTATACTTGTTCTGTACCAGATCACACACCGAATCCCCAAATCTGATTGGGATTTTGATTCTCCGTTTAGAAACTCTTTTGTTAGTCGGCTTTGGGTCAATTCAAAAGAAAATGAAAACTTGGTTAAAATCTAACTCGCCATGCAAGCTATACCAAATATCTCGCCACCTTATCTCGCCACTACCCTTAACTCGCCACAACCCTAATTAGTCGTGCAACAAAATACTCAAGTTAGTTTCGCCTATACAAATCAACTCGCCTATTTCAAACCACTTTCAACTCGCCAATTATGAACTTCCTATCTCGTCTATTATGAAATTTCTAACTCGCCTACTTCAAATCTTCCAATTACCAGTCACACCAATACAATAGCTACGAAATCAGTGCATAGGAAGATATACAATGCAGATATAATGAAAGAACATAAAAATAGCGCCAAAATCATCCACTCATCCAATCTCCGGTTCAAAAATCACATTAGTCACTCAAAACAGCTGAAATTACCACCGATATGTGGGGATCTGCATACTGAATCTAATGCACTAATTCGTTTTGAAACAGGAATAGGGAATCAATGAGATTTGAAGTTTTATTTGTTGGACGATTTCGACAACAAACCCGAAGTTCGATCGCGGAACGCTAGATCGCGAGTTGTATCGAGCATAAGTAGCGTACACAAGAGACTACAAAGAACCGACAAATATATGCACACGTTATACCCTCGTATCAAACCTTTATTAAATCCTTAATAAAGCTATTACAACGATGAAGAAGAATGAATAACTAGCATCCCCCCTCATCTCTATTTATAGGGATGAGGGGGTAGAAAACTTTCCTAAATCAAATAGGAAACTCCTTGCCTTGCAAGGCAAGCTAAACAATTCCTAGTTTTAGTCTATTCCTAATCTAAATTACAATGTACACTTAACCCCCTAAACTATGTTTAAGTTTACTACTAATTTTCCTACAATTTCCACCTTAGGAGTAACACTTAAACATAACCGATACTCAGCATATTTTCCTCGTGCCGGAACCTCAAATCGGGGACCACCTTGTCGACCAGGCATTGTACTTCAGTAATTTTCCTAGATTAGCTTTCATAGACTCCTTCACTTTCTTCTTTCCAGCAACATTACCCTCTGCACCCTCTTGCTCAGGTACTCCGGTTACCATAATGTTTGTCCCCACCTTTATACCAAGGTGTTCCTTTTCCTTCTCTTTTACCAAGCCGTCCGTGTTTGTATTTTCTTCAAGTTGCTTGTCCTCCAACCGTCTTTGAGCCACTGCAGCATCATCGTTACTAACCTGAAAAACCTCAGCTTCACGATCCCCTTGAGCTCCCTGCAGTTCCACCTCAAACCAAACACGTTTTACATCATGTACTTCATGGACTCCTGTTTCAACACCAGGACCAAGTTGTTTGAACCCAACTTGTTTTGAACCTCCATGCTTTTGTATAATATTCACATCGAGCTTTTTGATGTTTAACCTAGTATTCATACTAGCCATTCTTTTAACCCTTTGCTAACCGTTTAACCTTTTGTGAATTTACCTACACAAAGCATATTCACACCATAACCCTCTTTTTCATGAGCTAACCAATGAAATATCAAACTCTTCTTAACCTGGAACATACCTGACATCTTCCCAGTATAAAGCTAGATCCATGATGCAATTAATTGTATCTTCATTTTCGTTGTCCTTTGATAGTGCATGTCCCTGTTTAACACCTAACTGAACTGACACCACCATCAACAACCTTAAAGTCATACAGAAGGTTCCCTCCTATGTGTCATATTATAAGACCACACTGATCCATTACCAATTCAATACATCTCATCATTCCCACTACCACCAGGGTGGCTTCTCCAAAGGTAGGAGGCGTTACCCTCGTCTCAGAAGAAATCAGAATCCTGATCACGCGTACCCTTTCTTGACGAACAACACTTTACTTCTTCATAGGACAGTCTCTCTTCAAGACCTCTCCTGAATGACATATGAAGCACTTGAGTTTACCAGTTCCACCCCTTGACTTAAACCGCGAACTTCCACTAGAATGATCTGACCTTCCCCTTACATATAACCCGTCACCAATTTCTTCCTTTGTGTCTTTAGTTCTTTTCTTCAACTCCCTTGAATTCAGAGTCGCAAGAACATCCTCCATTGTCAAGGATTCCCTCTCATACAACCATGTCTCCACAAAGTTTTCATAAGACGATGGCAACGATGTAAGTAACATAAGTGCCTGATTCTCATCCTTCAATGCTTCGATATCAATATTCTCCAAATCAAGTATCAACTTATTAAACTCATCTATATGATCACCCAGTTTTCGTACCTGGACTCATATAGTATGTGTACAACTTCTTATTCAGATACAGTATATTGCTAAAGAACTTAGTCATATACAACTAGTTACACTTCGTCCAAAGACTGCAGCATTGTTTCATGGTAACTTCCCGAAACAACGGTATCCCAAGCATAGAATCAAGGTACTGTATGCCTTTTTCATCAAAGCAGCTTTTTCATTCAACCTGCTTCCATTTCCGCTGGAAAAATAACGTCCTCTAACAGCATCACACATCCTTGGTTTGTAACCATTAAAGCACGCATATTTATTTGCCATAACCCGAAGTCATTCTTCCCATCGAATTTTTCGATGTCAAACCTAGTTATAGAACTAGTCATTCTTCTTATACCTTGCTAAAAACCTTGTCAAGTTGTTTATTAACCAACTTTACCGACAAGCCTCACAAGCCGTGTGCAATATTCCCCTTGTTGCTATAAACCCTTATTGCAAATCGAATTAATTAGAAAAACCTTAAACCCTCGATTTAGAACAAGCAAACCCGATCGTAAGCTTAAACCCCAAGCGAACAACGATCAAACTTGAACCACAAGAAACCCACAACAACGTCAAACCTTCAATTTAATCGTTCTCTTAAAAATGATACCCTGAAGTCAACTTTTTAGAAAAGTCGATACCCTTTGCCAATATTATGATTAAAATCAAGCCTTTACATGCATGTGCATGTAAACATGCATGTAAAAGGTATAAACTACCTTTGTGGTTTTCTTTCACGTGGATATAGGAAGAAAAAAAAGAAAAACCCTCCAACGCACGATCTTCCTTTTTTTACCTATCGTCGACGATCGCTACTTCGATTCGGAAAACCAAAAATCGTTCCTCGATACTTCTAACGACTCGTAACCTCAATCTAGCACTCGATCTTCGGAGACCACGATTAACCTATGGCTCTGATACCACTTGTTGGACGATTTCGACAGCAAACCCGAAGTTCGATCGCGGAACGCTAGATCGCGAGTTGTATCGAGCATAAGTAGCGTACACGAGAGACTACAAAGAACCGAAAAATATATGCACACGTTATACCCTCGTATCAAATCTTTATTAAATCCTTAATAAAGCTATTACAACGAGGAAGAAGAATGAATAACTAGCATCCCCCCTCATCTCTATTTATAGGGATGAGGGGGTAGAAAACTTTCCTAAATCAAATAGGAAACTCCTTGCCTTGCAAGGCAAGCTAAACAATTCCTGATTTTAGTCTATTCCTAATCTAAATTACAATGTATACTTAACCCCCTAAACTATGTTTAAGTTTACTACTAATTTTCCCACATTATTGGTGTTTTCATGGAGGAAACGAGGGAGATTCAGTTGGGGAGGAGAGAGGATTCAAAGATATACGAGTTTTTGAGCTGAACGAACTCAAAAAACATAAAAGAAAATGTTTGACGATTACAACAAAAAGAATTTGTGGAAAGAAAGTATAAAATTATAAGAATGCAACAAACTTAATAGGTTTGAAAATGGCAAAAATGGTCTCGTCTCTACCAACTACGTATTTGAAATCCATATGTCACAATATCACATATATTTTGTCATTTTACAACTCTAGATGTGTCAATCTATAGTTCATGGGCACTTTAGCTCTACACTTACCCATTTATTTAGAACCAGAGAAGATATCTTGGAACAAGCTCTTTGATAAGGAATGAGTGGATTGTTACGTTTACATTGTCCTATATTTACATCTGTGACACAAATGTAACTAACTAAATTTGGTTCTAGCTAGAAGATGAAATACAATACTAATTCTAACATATCGAAACTACATAAGTCCCACATTTTTATAACTTTTCAATAAACTCTTGAAAGCCCCTGTAGTATGCTTCACAGTTGATACAGCTTGTATACCATTCAGTTGTGTCTCCACCTTCTCCGTACCTTGTTAAACAAATTTTAGCAATAGATATGTTAATTTCTACATTTGACGAAACTAGCAGTATCAGTTCAAAACAGTAAGATAAATTCGTAGATTACCTTCAAATAATGTCTCGATCATTGTCTCGATATCTTCAGGTTGATACTTGATATACTTATCGATACTCTTACCTCCATCAAATTGTGCCTTATACCGACCAACAAACGACCTATACGCTGGACTAATAACCGCTGTTATCGAGACCCTAATCTCAGACAACAATTGCTCGTCACTGATAACCCACGCACTTTGCGTCTTGTGTATATCATCAAACATGGAATTAAAATTCTTAAACCTGTCTTTCAAAACTTTTCGACTTGGTTTCCCATGTACTTGAACGCCTTCTTGAGTTAACCATTGTAACAACTTAGTCCATGTTTCCCTTTGGTAACTCTTGTGGTAATTTCGAACATCGGACGACTTACGTCTACACCAATTATCACCCATTAGTTGTTTCATCTCGTTTGAACCTTTCACTATTTGCAAGATGTATCGATTATTATTCATCAAAAATATGTACCGCAAGGACGGGTCTTTATAAAGGCCCGATTTTGTTTCCAGGTTAGTGTCTAATAGTTCAATTATCAACACTAATTCTTTTATATAATCTTCAAATATATTTTCAATTACATTTCGGTACTCTTCAAACGCGCATTTTAAAAAGTTCATAACATAGCGGATTAACGGGTGTACAGCCCCGCCTTGAACGGAGTTTTTATTCCCGTCGGTTTCGATTGAGTTTTTTAAATCATTGAACATATCCACGATCGAATTACCAATGTTGGCCTTTACAGACTTTATTTCCGCTTTCATATGACCATATTCTTCGAGATTTACTGTAGTTGGTCCTGACTCATCAGCAACAATATATAAATCACGAAGTGACTCATATATATCAAGAAATTTAAACAATCTTTTCGCCTTTGGTTTAACCGTTCCAACTTTGTTAGGGAATTCGAGAAGTGGCATGAGGGTTCCTCGAATGAGGTTAACAAATAATCCCGTAAAAACAGAAATGTGATCTGAAAACACCGTTTTGCCAAGTTCCCGTTCTGCGGGTAAAAGTATCTTGGAACAATGGTTTGTTAAGTTAACCCATCGAGTTATATCGGGTTCAAGTGAATACCATTTCGATTTAGGTACATCTTCTACATTTACTTTTTCAAACTCGAATCTTTTAACTTGATCATTTATTTCGTCTTTGCGTATTGTACTGTATGCTTGACAACATTCGTATTGATACCCTGAACAAATCATCGCGGAAACTATTTTGTTCATCAAAAGTATGTTTTCTTTCGAGTAACCTGGGAAATCTTCTTCACCATTCGAGCTATTCGAGTCCGATGCAGCCGCTTTTGCAATTGGTTCGGAAGGAGCATTGGTGTCCCTTAAAAGAGCTCGAAATTCGTCTTCTAATAACACCATCGATTGTTCCACAGTTTTACTCGTGGTACTAAAAGCAGCTTTTAGCTTCGTTAAACGTCGAATGGAGATTATAAAAAACTCGTCTTCTTCTGACATATTACCAAATCTCGTGCCTGATTTTATAGAATTATATGTCCTAGTCTTTTGTTCCATGATTCTAACAAATGTCTCCACCGTATGAGGAATTTCGTGTGGGGTACCTTTTTCATCTACATTTGATAACTCGTTAATCAAATTATCAATTTCTGCTAACATTTGATCACGATCAAAATCTATCAGCGATTCATCTGGACCATCTATAGGGTCCGTGACATCAGTAATGTTGCATACCTTGGGTAATTCAGGTTTAGATTTTCGCCTACTCTTAGCCTTACCACTATTGGTTTTTTCCATTGGAAAACTTGATGAAATGAAATTGGCAAATCTAGGAAGATGGATGTATCAAAAGGTAGTTGTTTGTTTTTTAAGAAATTATTATTTGTGATGACTATGTTAATGGACATTATTGTTTGGTCCGATTAAGGAGGGATGGTGTCTGGTTTTGAGTTAATGGTAAAACATTTTAGCAACAAATTACAGTGCTTATCCTTACATTATTTATCTAAGGAAACAAGTTAATGCTGTAAATAGAACAAACCAAAATGTTTAATAAATAGAGGAGAGAAATTGGAGTTTAAAATAAGTAAGCAATATAGACTAGATTTCATTTTCAGATATTTCTTTTACAAATCAAACAAGATGGATACATATATGGATCAATAACCATATACAAACACAATAGAATTAAATTAAGCACACATAACAAGTACAATAGGCTTCACATTCACTACTTCAATCCCACAAGGTTCATCATCTATCACCACCTTCACCCCACCCTTATTTTTCTCCACAACCTCTCTTTCACCCCATTCCTCGCCACCATTGGCCGTCTTGATTTCTTCTTCCACTTCACTACCACTGCTCCGGCTGGAACCAACGGGGACAACTTCCGAGTTTAATATCTTTATGTTTACAATGTGTTCAGGGAGCTTTTTTTCCGCAGTGTTCTTTTTTGTCTTGCCTTTTTGTTTGTAATATTGGTATAGTGACATTTGAATCATGCCCAACACAAATCCTAGGACGTTTGGCACCTACATTATGTACATTTTATTTACGAGTTAAAATTGTTATAATCTTAGAATGTATCTAGTTCAAAAAAAAAATGGCGTGTACCGTTACACAAAGGTCCTTGGTGAACATCCCGTAGGCGAACCACATCATTGCGCTAAGCGTGAGGTAGCATGATAATGTGAATGGCATGAATTCCACACTTTTGGTTTTTACAACCTGTAACTGTTGTGATCACAAAAAAAAAAAAAACGGAAATTACTCTTTTTTAATGTGTACACATTTAATCAGCCCTGTTGTCTCTAATGGAGCTAATATACGCGTAATGAAAAACATGTAAAATTTAGTTATTCACATGAAAGGGTTTTTTTTTTAAGAAAAATTTATATCGTTTAATGTATATTTGAATTAATATAGTAATTAATGAATAAGTACCAACCACGATAGTAAGAGGTGATGCAAAAACACAGATGGAAAGCGCTACACATATCCAACCCACAACTAGAGCCCGAGTCGGTCCATGCAATAAATAGAAAGATCCAAGAGAAATCACAAGGCACAATGCCATCGACGCACTCAAGATCTTTAAAGTTTGCTTCTGCGCACAATAGCGTTGATTAGTTGTTTGCATTAGTTTATAATTAATTAAAGTGAAATATGGAAGTTAACGTATAATCAAATTAAGTTCATGTAACATACCCTGCCATAAGGCGTAGCGTATATGATAAAAATGATGACATAGACAGTTTCAATGAGTGAACCGAGAGCATTCACCGTAATTAGAAGAAACGTGTTTCCTTCTTTGATAAACGAATAGTACATCCACAACAATGCACTAAACAACGACACCACATATGGCAATGACTCGAACCCCATTGTGGATTTCCTCTTGCATATTTTGATAAATGTTGGCCTGCAATATTTAGTTTCACCAAAGATATATCAGTCTAAAGTTTGGTTCAAATTATTTAACTTCTTTCTACAATTAGTAAAACTAAATCATGTGTAGTTGACTTACATTGGAGCAAAGTAGACACCAGTAGACACAAGGTTACCTGTAACATCATCACATTCAACAACAAAACGCCATCAGCTTTTAGTGATCAAACAAATTAAACATAAAGAAATGTATATCTTGATCTTTCATTTCGACGTTTAAATTAGTAAGTATATCTGTATATGGTAACACTCACACTTATTGTTTTCAAAAAGGAAGGTTGATCATGCATACCAGACCTTGGACTAGTTTTATATGTCCAACAAAATCGAAAATAAATAGATTTATGAATGATGTAATTCAATTCTAACAGGCATGTGTCAAAGGCGAAAATGATATTTAAACTTAGAAATTCATTATATTTCTCAAATATGGTATCTAAGTAAGATCTAACTACATATAAAACTCATAAATATTAAGAGAGAGTATATAATATGTTACCCAATATGCCAAAAACCAAAATCAGCGGGTGTTGAACATCAAACAGCGCCATTTTGATAATCTAGCTATATGTATGTATATGTATGGAAGTAGATTTATAACGTAAGAGATGAACTAGGGGTAGGAATGGAGGTGGAGATTGCTTTATGTGAACAGGTTTAAGAGAAACCCTAAAGCTTTTCTCCTAGCCAATCTTACAAAATCAAGGTTGTAAGTTGGATCTCAGGGAAGATGAGGAAATGTGGGTGTATTTATATATGTAAGAAACGAGAGGGTGTGCGCATATAACATCCTTGTTGTGTGACAAACGAATGATGGAATAGTAGGTGGTGTATGATAAAATCATTTACTCGTTTTCCTTCTCGTAGATTATCTTGCTTATTGTATCACGTGGTGATCCTATCGGTATCGTGTTTCGGCTTCTAACTTTTTTTCCCTTTATTTACAAATGATTAACCATTGGGCATGAACTTTACCTTAAAGGGGCTGTATAAAAGATGTGATACTTGATTGAGTTTAAATATGGGTTAATGGCATATAATAGCAACGTACTTTTCAATTTGAGCCGTTATCAGATACGAACTTTAAAAAGTATCACAATACCCATCCAACTTTCAAAATTTGTGCTATTATCATACTTTTGATGACGTGTCATGTTATAAATGGTGCCACGTGTCAGACTTTCAGGTATGCCACGTCATTGCCACGTCATCAAAAGTATGATAATAGCACAAATTTTGAAAGTTGGATGGGTATTGTGATACTTTTTAAAGTTCATATCTGATAACGGCTCAAATTGGAAAATACGTTGCTATTACATGCCATTAACCCTTTAAATATCGTGTTTACAAGTTTTGCAAGGAAGAATGATTTGGTTTGTAACGATTGAGTTTGTCGTTTATGCATAATCATAATCATTATCTTCACGATTCTTCATATATGTTAGCTGTTCTAATAATTATACATTTCATGTATTCCGTAACTAACAAGTTATTTGAATATAAAGAGAAACTCTAAAAAAATTCTTGTGTTTTTGAATCTTACTAAATCTGGTTATTTGAATATAAAGAGGAACTCTATATAAAACGATGGTTATAAATGTGTCATTAAGACCTATCAAGTATATGTAAATAACAAGATTGATCTTAAACCATGCTGTCATACTGATACACATTTGAAAATAGAGGCATATTGTAGATCATTTGCAAGAGGATTGCAAAAGAAAAATGTACCATAATTAGTAAACATTTAGTGACTAGATGGTAAATTCTTCCTCTAAATATGCTATAGGTAAATTTTTGGTATGCTTCAGTTTCATTAATAAGTATTTTTTTTCATTCTAAACCGGAAAAATGTATTTTTATAAGGCAAAATAATATGATCCATTAATCAAACAAGAGTCTGGTACACAAGATAATTACATATAGATGGGTTGTTTATGACATGATTATGCATAATACTCGCTGCATCCCAGCCAGTGCCTCTCACGCTTTGAGTTCACGTGATAACAGGCTTCTTGAAACGTTTGTCACGGTTTTCTTCTAACTACAACCCATAATTAACATGCACCTTGCATTTCTATACTCTTGTTACTAACATCTATATATCTTCATTCCTCTCTCTACCAGATAAATGTAAAACGATAATTGAGTTACAGCATAAGTAATGATGACATAAACAGCAAAGCAAAGTTATATTCATCTTTAAAAAATTATGCAGGATACACATGTGAGTTGATACAAATGTTTATTGTACAGTCACGTTCTCGATCATGGAAGAATGGCGTGTTTGGATGTCGATCTTATGATTATAATACAGCTATTCAAAATCTGATGCGAGTAAATTTTCTAATATATACTGGATATGGAACATGATCCTAACTCTTAAGCATGTATTTTCTTGTTAATTAGTTATAGGCAGCAATCTAGAAAATATTACATAATATTTGTCATCATTTCCTTAGATTTATGCTTAGTTATAAACTGAACCAGATTATGCATACCAGTATGCTATAGTAAGTACCCCAAAAGAGAATAGAAAATCAGTAAGGACTGTAGATTTAAACAAAGAAAGAACCTACATTTTCTGCTTCTATTTCTTTATTTTGTGTGTCTGTGTGATACTACTTATGCTGAAAATATTATAACAAGGTAAAAGCAATTTTTTTGACAAATAGGCCTTAATTGGTCAAATGATATCCGTGAGATGGTTATGTTCCCAACCATGAAGTTGTAAGTGTTAGCTTAATAGTATTAGCCAGTATTAGCCCAAAGTGACCAACTAGCCCATTGTTAGTTTTCACGGTTTTACCCTTTGTTTCATGTATAATACTCTATTTATTATCTCTTTTCTTTATCAATCCGCCTGCGCGTTGCGGCGGAGCATTTGTATACGATTAATTCCCATACACATGTGTAAAAATTGAAATACATCGCACCAACATGTAAAACATTAAGTTGTATGTCTAATGTTTACTTTCTTTTACATGAATCGTTCATTGATATCAAGTATCAATAGTAATCACAATAATGATGAAAAAACATATAGTAAAACTCTGCAATCTCTAAACCGAGTCGTGCCCGGGCAAGCAGGGCGAAGAAGTGTCGCACAAATGAAGGCTCGCCCCTAAGATAAACCTGGAAAAAAAAAAATTTCAGACTGCAGTTTTTCCAGATTTGTTCCGGAAAAAAAATCTACGTTTCATCAAATCCAATAATTCTGCCAATCCACTATACTATACGAATAACAAATCCTTAAAGCGTTACAAACCACAAATCACAAACGAAAATTATTATTCAAAAAATCCACGATACAATAACAATTCTAAAAGTTATAAGTGTTTAACAAATTTCACGATACAAACATAACAAGTCTATAACGAATCCATAATACAAACATTACCAATAGCACAAAAACTCCTAATCCGACTCCTCCACCGACCAATCTGCACCTCTCATTATCCCCCTCCTCGCCTCCGAATAGTCACCACCCGAATGTTGAATTGTCGCCCACCCTCATTATTATCCCCTCACGTCATGTCTTCGACCCGCCAGACTCTCCCTATCTCTATAGCCACTTCAAAGCAACGCTCCGCGGTAAACTTATATTATAGTGGATTGGTGTTATTAAGCGGGGAAGTTGTACTGTTAGAAGTAGAGGCTAGTTGGATTCATAACGGGGTTATAACAATTGTTAAAGGTATTATTGTTGACGGGAGTGAAAGGAAATTGGCCGACATAGGGAGGTGGAGTGGGGCGGTATATCCAGGTGGGACCCGTTAATATCCAGGTGGGGCCCGGGATATAAGAAGACGGGCCTGTATATTTAGAGACGGGTCGGCAATAGGAAGGCTGTAGTGTGCTGATGTAAAGGGAAGGGAGGGTTGGTAAGGGGCCCCATTCAGCAGAGTTTGGGGCATAGTATGGTGCGTAGCAAAAGCAGAGGCAAAAAAGTACGAGTAGGTTTAGGTGCATAGTTGAAAAATAGTCACCTATGGCTCCATACAACGTCTCACTATTTTGGTACGCCGCGTCAAGCCGTCAATGCAGCCAAATAAGCCCGATCATTGCTGGTCCTCCGCGGTAGCTTCCTTAACAACTCGGCGTTCTTTAAATAATTGCCTCAATATCCGGTCCATCTCCTCCCGACTTATAACATCTGGAAATGCCTGAGGACCGCGCCTGCGGGAAGTTGAGCCACCACCCGGTAACTTCCTGCCCTTTCCCGACATGTTCTGGCGGTTGGTACTCGGAACGACTTCATCCAAGATATCTTGATCTGTCTTGTACGGGAACGCCGGCTCTAACCTGATCTTTGCATGCTCTTCATATCCACTGTGAAAGAAAAAGAAAAAAAAAAGTTTAAAAAACAAATAAAATATGAGTTAATAAAGAATGTACCGAGTTAAATTACTTACGTATCTCTTCAGGTTTTTTTGGGTCTTAAACTCCCCAGTCTCCGGCCTCGAGTGCATCTTCCTCCAAGTCTCAATTAGGTCCTCGTAATGACCTTTCTGGACTTTCTGTACAATATCGAATAAATTAATAACAAGCTATAAATAAACAATATAAACACTTTTTAAAATATCAACAAAAGTATAAAGATCTTACATATTCCGTTCCTCGTCCTTTCGCGAATGATTTCTTCCATTGAATGTAAGATCGTGTTCTTCTCTCGTTGGCACATTCAGAAGACATGTCTCGGCCACCCGATCCGTAGGGACCACTCAGCCACCAAGTTTATTCCACTCATCTTTCGGTTCCTGACTCCCCACACTTTCTTCGGCGGCAGATGATTCCGTGCCTCCTCTGACCGAACCAAATCTTGTAAAATGATCACCTTGATCCATTGCTTATTTTTGCGCAAATGGATCCTCAGTTTCAATTGCACAGCCCAAGCATGACCCTTCCCCAATACACCTTATAACATTATGACCCATCACGCACTTTATCCTATTATTTGTACCCAAGAGGCGAGGGTCCGAAATAGCTCTAACATAAAAAACATAAACATAAGTCATTTAAATAAACAAACAATAAACATAAGCACGCAATATCCACACGTCGATATAGAAGTAAAATAAACAATTAATACCAATCAAGATAGGGAAAATATCTCTTGTATACAGCCTCTTGGAATTTCTTCCCACTAAGAATGAGTACTCCTCGCAAGCAAGGGGAAGGTACTTACTTTACTTATTTCCCCCAAAATGCATTTCAACATGCTTGAATAATCGCCTGTATGATCACGTACCTAATCGCCGTAATCAAATCCCGAACGTCAAAGGTCGTTGGCCATTTTTTGTTCTAAACGCCTTCCTTAAGGACAGCAATTTCCGTTCTCGATACGCAGGTTGGAACCTACAAAGAAAAATTATTGAGTCATGAAAATTCAAGTAGAAAGAAATTAAAATAATCAGTGATATAAAATAAAAAATAAACACAATTTCTTACTTTTGCACCTGGCCTGTAACGTGCCGGATTTGGGCCGTCTAGGTGGCCTACCACCAGGCATCCCCACCCGAGTGGAGACTGGGAAAAACCTACGCCATCTGTAAAAATAACAAGTACAAGATACACACATTTACGTGGACCAATTAAATGCTACTACACAAATTCTATAAATTATACACACTTTACCATATCAAAAACAATTCACCCAAATAAAAAATACACATTTAAAACATATAAAAACAAGTTCCATTCAATGCAAAATTACACATATAAACATATAAAAACAATTACATTCAGAAGAAAATTACACATTTAAGCCATATAATACCCGTATTCATTCAAACAACCTCTATAAGAATTGAATGTCATCATGTCAGTAATCATCGCTAGATAAAACATCTTCAACATTAGTACTAGGGTTCAACTTCATCATCATCAGACACTACAACATATCAACATCATCAAGACATGTGGCATAGAGACATCATCTTCAGCATTGCCTTCATTAGCATTAGCATTGTCATCATTTAACTGGTAAAGAGGCGTCCACTTCTGTCGATTCAGAATTTATACTCAAATCCGTATGCTCAAAATTAGTCAATTCACAACAGTGTAACATTTGATGAGCCTGCTACCAATGTATAACATCTGATCGACTCGCCAGTCTCGGTGATAAACATGTACGACGACCTTCCCAACCACGTGGTTTGTCTAGCAAGTCCTTACAAGGTAGAAACTGTGTTACTATGTGTCGCAAGAAAGTAAAGGTTATTTTTGTGAAAATTCCCTATCAAGATCAAAATAAGTTTATGTCATGTTCAATGTAAGAACGCCTGTTGCGTGTCGTAAGGTTCTTAGGGTTAATGGTGTCAAACCATTTACATCGAAACAAGACAACCTTACGGTTGCCGATATAAGTGAGCTCCATAGATGAATTCAAAAATACATCAAAAAATTCTTCGAAATACGATTGGTATATATGGGTCCAACTCTGTATCAAATGGTCATAACTGCGTTGCAAATAAACATATTCAAATAAAGATTTTATTTTTTTATACCAAAGGTCATTAACAAATATGAACTTTCAGTTTACCTAATTGCAATAGGAAGGCAAATTCTAACCACTCTTTGAATGTTTCGTCTCATATATGAATGCGTATAACCGATTTACTATTGAGAAAATTTTCGGCACAATTCCCCTCAACTCCCCAAATAAGTGTTTTAAAGACAAATACATAGGAGTAAATGATAAACACTGTCGAAATCATCTCAAATAGTAACCAATTAAATACACATTCCATATCCTAAATGAGACAAAACATTAAAAAAGCAGTCCCCAAACAGAGACTTTATCCGAAATTAAAATTTCGTAACTGGGTTTTTCTATAGGTTGATTAACTTCGGACAGGGATTTTCCGAAATAATCACTAAAATCCTAAAAAAATTCCAAACACATATCAATCACTTTTTCAACATAAAATCTATGTATAAGGGGGTTTGTTTGTTTCGCTTATACGATGGGGAATATGGGAGGGATGATTTAGGATTGTTGGAGGTGGGGAGAGTTGAGGGGGGTGTGTTGGGCTGTGGTGTCGCAGGTGCTATGAGCTAATATGATTTCGGCTTATATATCATATGCACCAATTTTCCGAAATCAAAAAAGCCAGAAAATTGGGGCTTATGAAAATATAAGCCGAAATCAAATATGCTCGTAAGCTCACATTTAAGCCGAAACAAACACCCCCTTATATGATTATATGTTGAAAAAGTGATTGATACAAAAACAAACTTCCCATCCAAATTCATATCAAGTTATATCAAAATACAATAACAAATTCCAAACGAGCCATCCGAGAGATAACCAAAAGGAAAAAAAAAACAAAAAAGAATACCTTTGTCGTCGGCTGTGGTCCTGCTGTAGGTCTGCTGCGTTCGGCTGTGGGACACCGGCTGTTGGTCGCTACGGTCTGCTTGTGGTCGGCTACGGTCGGACTGTGGTCGTGCTGCCACAATCAAAACAACAACAATAAAACTTCATTAGCACTATCAAAAGATAACAAAACAATAACAAAAACAAATTAAAACAATAACCAAAAAAAAATTAATTAAAAAAATTAAAATAAAAAAAACATATTCAACCTTTTAAACAAAAAAACGAATTATAAATACAAGTAAAGATTATTGTTTAGAGGGTTTAGAATAGAATTATGATTTATGAAAAAAGAAAAAAGATGAGGATTTGTGCTCGTATGCTCGTTTTGCTCGTGTGACTAGTAATGTGGTGGGATTTGTAGTTGTGGTGGGATTATGTATGGTGGTGGGTGGATTATTTAGTAGGGGTGGTTATATCCCGGTGGTGATGGTGGTTCGCCTGAAAAACATCGCCAAAGGAGTGGTGAGTGTTGAGTTTTTTTTGTTATCATAAGTATTCTGTCGGAATTTTTGGTAAAGGTGATAACAATTTTGGGTCTAACATTTTTGGGGTCGACAATGTCGACCCTAACTTTGTTTCGACAAAAGTCGACCTAACAGTTTTTTCATTAAAAAATAAAGTGGCGGAGTTTCAAAATTTGTGTGAAAATTTTGGTGAATTTGGAGGCAATTTAAGTGGTCGACAATTAGTTTTCGAAATTGGGTCGACAATGTCGACACTAATTTTTATAATGTAAATTAATATTAAAAATGTATATAAAAGATTTTTTATAAAATCTAAAAATAACTTTTATGTATAAAATATATAACTTTTTATAAAAAATAATAAATGGGATTGGTTCGTTTCGCCCGGGGTAGGTCCGGTTCCTCGTTTTCGTAACAGTAAGAATAGAAGTAAAATAAACAATTAATACCTCAAGAGTAGGAAAAATATGCGCTTTATACGCCTTTGGAATTTCTTCCCACTCGCAAGCAAAGGGAAGGTATGTGGTGGTGATGTTGAAGAGGATAAACTTTTTTTTTCTAAGTATTCTTTTCTGTGAATGATTTGTAAGAATATATAGATTAGATTTAGAGTCGACATTTCCCTATGCATTTTGGGTCGACTATGTCGACCCTAACTTGGTCGAAGATAGTGCACGTGTTATAAGTTTTGGGTCGACATATATTTTGTACCTATGGTCGACAATGTCGACCCTAAACCTCTTAATAAATTAAATCCTCATCTATTAAAAATAATCAATACTTTAATATTAAAATAATTAAAAACTTTACAAATATTTCATTAAAAATAAATAATAAAATAAATTAGAAATCATTTAAAATATATAGCTTTTTATAAAAAATATAAATTGGTTCGTTTCGCCCGGGTCGGTCCGGTTCCTCGTTTCGTATACAATTATTGTATAAAATGATTTTTTTATAAAATATATAAAACTTTTTTATAAAATATATAACTTTTAAAAAAAAATATAAATTGGTTCGTTTCGGCCGGGTCGGTCCGGTTCCCCGTTTCGTATATAATTATTATATAAAATGATTTTTTATAAAATATATAAAACTGACGAGATAGTTCATTACCAAGCAAATATCATTACCAACCAATGTTAACGAATCGTGATGAATGTTAACGAATCGTGATGAATGTTAACGTATCGTGATGAATGTTAACGAATCGTGATGAATGTTAACGTATCGTGATGAATGTTAACGTATCGTGATGAATGTTAACGAATCGTGATGAATGTTAACGGACGAGACGATATGTTATGGTTATATGTTAGAGGTTCAACGGACGAGTCGATATGTTATGGTTATACGTTAGACGTTCAACGGACGAGACGATATGTTATGGTTATATGTTAGAGGCGGTCCGTTCCCCGTTTCGTACTAATTATTATATAAAATGATTTCTTATAAAATATATTTAAAACATGTTTTTATAAAATAATAACTTTTTTTTTTTTTTTTGTTTTTTTTTTTTTTTTTTTTTTTTTTATTTTTATTTTTTTTTTTTTTTTGTTTTTTTCTGTTTTTTTATTTTTTTTTTTTTTTGTTTTAATTTTTTTTTTTTTTTTGTTTTTTTTTTATTTTTTTATAAATAAATATAAATTGTTCGTTTCGGCGAGGGGCTGTCCGGTCCCCCGTTCGTATATAATTATTATGATAAAATGAGTTTTTTATAAAATATATATATCTTGTTTTATTAAAATATAGAACATTTTATAAAAATATAAATTGTTTCGTTTCGGCCGGTCGGTCCGGTTTTTCCCCGTTTCGTATATAATTATTATATAAAATGATTTTTATAAATATATACAACTTTTTTTATAAAAAATATAACATTTTATAAAAAATATAAATTGGATCGTTGTTCGGCCGGGTCGGTCCGGTTCCCCGTTTTCGTATAAAATTATTATATAAATGCTATTTTTCTATAAAATAATAAAACTTGTTATATAAAATTATATAACTCGTTTCGTATCAATTTCGTATACAATTATGAGACCGAGTCGATTTTACGGTTCTAAGTTAGACGTTCAACGGTACGAGTCGATATGTATGGGATTGGGGGTGGGGTTGGTGTGTGATGTGGTTGGGGTAATGAGTATATGTGGATTTGTAATGGGGGGGGGCTGATTTTATGGGGGTGACATGGGATTGGGATGTGGGATTCTTTTTTATAGGAGATTTGGGTTATACGTTAGACGTTCAACTGACGAGATAGTTCATTACCAAGCAAATATCATTACCAACCAATGTTAACGAATCGTGATGAATGTTAGACGTTCAACGGGACAGACAATGTTATGGTTTTTTTTATTGGTAGTTGTGTTTTTTTTGTTTTTTTATTGTTTTTTTTTGTTGTTTTTTTGTTTTTTTTTTGTTTTTGTTTTTTTTTGTTGGTTTTTTTTATGTTTATTTTGTGTTGTTGTTTTCTTGTATTTTTGTTTGTTGATATTTTTTTTTTTTAGTTTTGTTAGGGAGAGGTTCAACTGACGAGTCGATAGTTATCTGGTTTACAATGTTAGAGGTCAACGGACGAGTCGATATGTTATGGTTACATGTTAGAGGTCAACGGACGAGTCGATATTATGTTATACGGTTTAGACGTTCAAACGACGAGTCCCATAGTTACCGGTTATATGTTATGACGTTCAAAACGGACATTCGATATGTTAGGTTATACTTAGACGTTCAACGGCGAGTCCCGTATGTTTACGGTTATTGTTAGACGTTCAACGGACGAGTCGATATGTTTATGGTTATACGTTAGATTTCAACGAACGAATAGTTCATATACCAAGCAAATATCATTACCCAACCATGTTATCGAATCGTGATGAGTTAAGACGTTCAACGGACAGACGATATGTTATGGATAAATGTTAGAGGTTCAACGACGAGTCGATATGTTTTTATGGTTAACATGTTAGAGGTTCTAACGGACGAGTCGATATGTTTATGGTTTACATGTTAGAGGTTCAACGGACGAGTCGATATGTTATGGTTACATGTTAAGGTTCAACGACGAGCGATATGTTATGTTATACTTTAGACTTCAACGGATGAGTACGATAGTTATGGTTATACGTTAAGGTCAACGACGAGACGATATGTATGGTTAGAGTGTTAGAAGGTTCAACGACGAGACGATATGTTATGGTTATATGTTAGAGATCACGGGACGAGTCGATATGTATAGGTTACATGTTAGAGGTTCAACGGACTCGTCGATATGTTTATGGTTACACTTAGACGTTCAACGGATGAGTCGATATGGTATGGTTATACTTTAGAGGTTCCACGGACGAGACGATAAGTTTATGGTTATAAGTTAGAGGTCAAACGGACGAGTCGATATGTTTATGTTTCATATGTTAGAGGTTCAACGACGAGCGATATTAACATTAATAACTAGCTACTATTACAACATTAGCGGTTTTAACGTATCACCCGCCAAAAACTCCCTCCAGAAGCCAAAATACCGGGCCATTTTTGCACTCCCTCCTCCCGCCCAAAACACCTGCCAAATACTCCCGCCAAAAACACCCTCAAAAAACAAATACTCTGCCAAGTCATTCATCTTACCAATTAAAACAGATAGTATCTTATCCTCCAATCACACGAACACACTAATGCTCTCGTTTCTTATCCTCACAACCACAACCACATTCACACACCACCTCGATCAACAGTCACCAGATAGAGCGAATCTAATCAAACTGGTTGTGCAAGTGGGTAAAAACGAATATTGGTGTTGCGAACATTCATTGCATGAGATCACAGCTATGGTCAACGATACTACTCATGTCTAATTCAAAGGTGTACGATCAAAGCATAACTATTTAAGTGTACTATAAAATAGTTAGCTTTTGTCAAAAGGGAACATTTTCATATGATTTCCCTTACTACGTAACAGCCAGAAGCTCCAAGAGAGGATTGGCTACTTTATGTGGATAGAATCTTCTCCGGGAACTTCTTCACGACCAAGATCATTCCCACGATCTGCTCAGAATCTCGGAATGACAGAGTTCCCTCAAAATGATCAGTTCATGGCTGAAAGAATAAAGACACAAGAAAGGCAAGGAAATTGTACTATAAAAAAAAAGTGGACAACTAGAGATGGCAAAGGCATCCCGAGAACCCCACACTAGCAGTCAGCAGGAATACTTTCACGAGATCTACCAAGGGATGAGAAACCTTAATATGGAGTAGTTTTTTCATAAGATAAATCCATTTAGCATTGGAATGTAGGAAAAATTAATAATCCTTTAATGAGTTTGAGATGGGAAAACTTAGTATGTGCTTTAATGTTTGAGTGTTTTATCAATTTCAATGTAAATTGATATTATAATAATAAACGTATAATCGATTAGGAATCATCCGTGTATTTTTGAGTTATTATTGTGGTTAAACTAATTTTAATAAAGTTATACCTCATTATTAAATAAAATTTAAGTTTTTAATTAGCTTTTAAATATTTATATATAATTTCACTCCTCTTAATAAAGTGATTTTTTATAAAATATATAAAACTTTTTTATAAAATATATAACTTTTAAAAAAAAATATAAATTGGTTCGTTTCGGCCGGGTCGGTCCGGTTCCCCGTTTCGTATATAATTATTTATATAAAATATTTTTTATAAAATATATAAAACTTTTTTTTATAAACTTATTATTAACTTTTTATAAAAATATAAATTGGATCGTTTCGGCGTGGGATCGTCCGGTTTCCTCTTTCGAATACAAGTATTGTATAAAAATTGTTTTTTATAAAATATATAAAACTTTTTATAAAATATATAACCTTAAAAAAAATATAAAATGGTTTCGTTCGGCCGGGTCGGTCCGTTCCCCGTTCGTCTATATAATTATTATATAAAATGATTTTTTTAAAATATATAAAACTTTTTATATAAAAGTAAATACCTTTTTAATATAATTTTATAATTGTTTTTCTAATATTTAATAGATAATTTTTTAAATGCATTTTATATATGTTTAAACATTTTTTAAACATTTTTATATTTTGGGTCGACATTGTCGACCCAAACTTGTTTTAGTTATAATATTTTTTTTTTCGATATGGCGGGATTATGAAAATTTTGGCGCCAATTTAGGGTCGACATTTTCTTAAGGTTTTGGGTCGACATTGTCGACCCTAAACTTTAATAAAGTTAAAATCTTTGAAAAATTATTTCATATATAATTATTTCATATATAATTAATTTTTATAACTTAGGGTCGACATTGTCGACCCTAAATGTCGACCCAAAACTGATTTGTTAACTAGCCACATTTGGTTGAAAAAAGTGGGTCCCATGCCAATATTAGGGTCGACATTGTCGACCCTAATTTTTGGCCGACCCCAACGCCTCATTTTGTTGTAGTGCCCGCGTTATAATCTGAAAAAAAATTACGTCTTGTGGAAGAGAACCCGCCATGGTTTTCTTGTCTGCGTCATACAAGAATTCCTGATTAGAATTGTGACATACATTGATACAGAATATCATAATAATCTAAAGAATATGTAGACAAACATTCCAATCATCATACTCAATAACAACAATATTAATGTCACATGCCACAGACCGTAAGGTAAACCACACAAAGTATGAGCACGTAACTACATAAGCATAACTTGAAACCAATAGGAAGAAAGTATTAATACATAGTTTGATACTTTTAATAATTGAAAAAGTGAAAATTCATGAAAATGAACTATCTGTGCTTTTGTTATACGTTTATTTAACAACCATAATGGAAAATAAACTCATACATTTAAAAGATACATTTTCACTCGCAAAACAATAAACTTACCTTACAAGACTCAAACTAATTACAAACACTTACATTGAATTTATAAACCTTACCCGACTTTGTACATATATATAGGTACTATATATAAATATATTGAATCAAAATCAAACTTACTTGCCAATAAAAACTACTGAATGAATCAAAACACTTATGCTATTTCATGGATGCACACAACTAACACTGTGTTTGTCCAGTCATGGAAGTCAGTATGGGAACACTTATCCGACATTATCAAAATACAACCCAACTTGAGATATTCTAGGCTTTAATGTTTCTTTAATAGTTATCTACGTATTTATACAACTCAACTTGACCCATGCCCGTTCGATCATCTATTGTTTGATGATTATCTCTAATTCACTCTCTACTATGACATAGTATGCGCAATGAAGAACTAAACAACTAGGTAGGATCCCATAGTATCCGCAATCAAACAATCTCAGTCGCACATAATAAAGCGTTTATTCTATGAAAATTGCAATTTTCCAAGAATCATACTTTGATATAATTATTGATATTTTAAGCTAAACCTTTGAAAAACAACTACTCATAAACTTTTTTTTTAACGGCATATTTTTATTAAAACACTAGCAAGAAGCTAGAAAAGATTACAAGATAACAAAATTAGGATTTTGTAACCAAGTGACCCAATTAACATTACACTTAGATCGACTAGAGCACCACGTATAAAAAATTGAACTACATCATCGAATAAGAAAGCACGCCTTAGTTGAGAATTCCCAAAGAGCAATTGATTTCTGAAGAGCCAAATTAACCACAACATCACGTAACAAATACCTTCAAGGAACACCTTCAATTGCTTATGTAAACGAATATTGACAATCCAGTTGAGCCACTCGTTATAGGAGTTAAAAGCCACATCTTCAAGTTCCCACAAAATCAAAAATTTTCTCCAAACTTGGCGAGCCAAGGGACAAGCGAAAAAAATATGGGAAGTGGATTCCACAGCCGAATTACAAAGGGGACAAGCAATTGATGGAATATCCATTCCTCTAAGCGAAAGATTAGCTCTAGTAGGTAATTTATCCAAGCAAACCCTCCAAGCATGAACATTTACCTTGATGGGAACGACTCTAAGCCATCTAGTTGGAACTTCAGCTTTCGGCAAGATTGTATTATCAATTAAGATGCGAGAGGATTTAACCGAAAACTCTTGTGAGCCTTCTAAAGACCAACACCATCTATCTGATATATTTGGGAGCACAAGATCAGCAACTTTCGAGCAAAGTAAACCATAATTTTCCTGCTCCACACCACCTCTTGGCATCCTACGAAAAGAATGAGACAAAGAGGGATGACCCATTTTCTCGGCCACACTAATAGATTTACACATCTCTAAAGCATATAACCTTTTATAAAGAACCTTCAACGCAACCTCTCCTAACCAAGAATCATCCCAAAAAGAAGTATTCTCACCGTTGCCAACTTTTTTTTGAATGAAATCCATAAGATTTATACCTTTACTTTGAAGCGAATGAATAGCAAGAATTACGTCTTGCCATGGAGATCTTCTAGGAATCAACTTATGAGTATCTAAAGCTCCTTTGTTACCAAAGATGGCTTTAATAAAACGAGTCCACAAAGACGAACCATCAGTTAGAAATCTCCAAACCCACTTGAAAAGGAGAGCGCGATTATGTGCAAAAAAACTAGAGACACCAAGACCACCATTCTTTTTTGAGGTTAGAACCATATTCCAGCCAATCCAAGCAAGCTTCCTATCAGAACCATCAACTCCATAAAAGAAATTCCGACGAATAGATTCCAAATGATTTAACACGCCAATTGGAACCTTGAATATAGACATATGATAAAGCGGAATCGAGGTGAGAACCGACTTTAAAAGGGTAAGGCGGCCGCCTATAGAAAGGAGTTTAAGCTTCCATTTGGACAATCTCGAAGAAACCTTAGAGATAACATCGTCCCACGAATTAATTCTTGACATGTTGCTACCAACCTTCACGCCAAGATAATTGAAGGGAGCAGTTAAAATAGAGCAGCCAATCAAAGAAGCTGCAGCTGCAACAACATTTGAGCTAACACCAATCCCCATCAATTTGCTTTTGTGAAGATTAATTTTAAGGCCTGAAGCTAAGTAGAAACACCTCAAAATACTCAATAAAGTTTGAATGTTATTGTTGGTCCACTCACCAATAAAGACTACGTCATCCGCATAAAACAAATGAGAGATCGTGAAAGAGTCGTTTAGAGAGATACCTTTATATAAACCGGCGTTTAAGACTCTTTTGAACGTGAGGTGAAGAGTTTCCATAATCAAAATAAATAAAAAAGGAGAGATGGGATCACCTTGCTTTAAGCCTTTATGGAACTGGAACTCCAAAGTAGGGCTACCGTTAACGAGCACCGATCCCATGGCGTTATTAAGACAACTACTGATCCAATTACGCCATTTTAAGCTAAAACCAAAACCTTTTAGAGTCTCATCTAAGTAGTCATAAATAATTTAAATCAAAAGTTAACTAATAACTAGTTGAATTGTTACCTTTTGATAAAAACCAAAGGAATCGATCGATCAAAGATTAAAAGTATTACTAATGAACCTTGTGTATATAGACTAGAAAACTGGAAACTAATGAAGCGTTCTTCTTGGACTTGTGTCAGCCCAACTCCTATTGATTTGTCGTACCCTTTTTTTTAACTTGCTTAACAACTAAAAAATAAAGTTCCCAATTCTTTTGTTATTCATCATAAAACACTAATACGTCCCATAGTACTTCTCAAAAAATAAGTTACACTATATATGGGGCGCGTTCAATGCATAACCATTTTTTTGTACAGAACCATTTTGAACCCATGAGAATTTAGTATTATTTAAACTTTTTATTTTATTCAAAATGGCATAATAGTAAAACACAATTTCACTTATTTATTTAATAAACAACGTTTTTTAAGCTTTTAAAATTTTAAAATTTTGAATTATATATCTTTTTTCCTGCATGTAACGTTGCATATGTGTTTTTTTAATAATGTAATTTTAAATATGTTTTTCTGCGTATAATTGTTTACACATCAAACTTGTTTTGCATAAAATGATAATTACACATATGTTTCTAGTGTATATTATTTAATCTTTGAAATTTATAACCAAAATAATAAATACATACATGTAACCTCTAAATTAATAACAAACCAAAACATAAATTGTATACACAAAATTTGTTATCAAATGAAATTCATTTCAAATGCAAATGCAACTTGTTAGATATAGTTGTCCACGTCATTCAAAAACATGTGTGCAGTCTTCTAAAACAAACGTGCATGCTTCACCTTTTTTTAAAATTTATTAGAACATATGGGTACCCTTCCAAGAACATATGTTCACGTTGCGTTTTCTCGTCAACTTCATTAAAACATATGTGCATGTTTTCCAAAAACATATGTGTACATTGCATATTTATTTTAGGCACGTGGACTTACTTTAACTACATATTAAGAGAACATACATAATTATTATAGTTATGTCAACTAATTTTTAAGGAAAAAGATCATTTCATGTTCATTTGAACATGAGAGGTAAAGTTATGCATATAGTGATTGTACATTGTCATTGTTAATGACAATGTACAATCATGACATGCATAACTTTACCTCTTATGTTCAAATGAACATGAGAAGATCCTCGTCCATTTTTTAAACATAACAACTATAACACATATGCTATAATAACACAACCTAAATTAAAACACTTAATCGTGTACAAATTATACATTTGGGGCACAAAATATATACACTCAGTCAATCAAGCAAAATACCAGTACAAAGGAATATCTTTAACCTATCTATACATAGCATAATTCACCAAAAACATCATATACGCAATTTAATAAACACTAAAATGTGTACAAATTAGCAAAACATTAAAAAAACAGATACCGGTTATATTAGCATTTATTTATCAGCCATTAAACATAAATATTAAAAAAAACATATATGCACTAGTAACAACAACTTGGATTTTATATGTACCAGTAACATGTATACCACGTATACCACAGGTTGTAAAACGTGAAACATATATGTCCTTAATCATGAGTACAAAACGAAAAGTGTAGCTATTTCATGGGATGTATCTGACTTACCAGGAAAAGTGGCTTTATACCTACTTAGTCTACAAAGAGCACTGGAAATCACAAACACAATTATCGATGCATAAATAATTAATGTGCTTGTAATCACAGAAGAAAATGAGGTGAAAAAACGAGTCAGTAACATATTAAAACGAGAAAGTAGCAAGGCTTCCAACCTCTCCTTTAATGTTGATCGCAGTTATCTGGAAAAAGTTTACTATTACGGAGTATAAAGTTATTTTAATGCAATAATTAAGTGTAAAACAAGCGTGTTTTGATATTACTTTTTTGTGGTTAAATTCAGTGTCATAATACATTTTTTCAAATGATGGCACGCTAAAGAAAAATGAAAAATGTGGTGAATTTTACCTAAATCTGATCATTCTATAGAACCATAAATTTTATAGACTATAATTGCAAGGACAACCATTAGCTTACAACTAGAAGTTAGAAACACAACACGAACACTAATCTAGGAGAGAATGAAGTTTATTTATGAACATACATGTATGGCATACTACTACGAAATATCACTTGATGAGGATGCATCTTATGGGTGATCCTTGAGCTTCTACTAACCTTAATGGTAGACAATGGACATTATATATTCATTCTTCAACATTTTCAAGTTTCAAACCCTAAACAAGAATGATTTTCTGAGCAGTGTTAACAGCTTCCTCATTATTACAGGAAATAACCAGAAAATACAAGCAGCCAAGAGTTTATATCAAGTTCCTGATGTATGAGAAACATTTGAGTTGAAACCATAAAAAGGTAATATGACAAGCTTGGTCATAATGGTGGTGATTGCTTTAAGATAAATCATTTTTTAGTTCATTATTGAAGGATATTTGACAAAACATTAGTTTAGGATTCAAAGTAAATAACCATATTTGAAAAACTACATGTTATGTTCTTGTCCCTTGGAACATCAACTAATAATGCTGGGTTGTGACTTGTATGCCAGGAAAACATTCCTGTATTCTCGTGCCACTTGGATCAAACCATCAACGCATAAATTAATGACGTGTATACCACGATTGATTATAAAAACCCAAAGCCCGCTGTCATCACAGTCCCCGCCGCCGTCCTCCTCCTCCTTCAATGGACGCTAGCGCTACCAACCACCCGGTTATCCTCCTCCAACCACCCAGTTATGCATAGCGATTCACGATCATAGTAGTTTTTGTTTTGATGTCGTATGAAACTCAGATAGAAAGTGGCTAGGGTTTTTGATGTAGTGTATAAAACAAGATACCAAATTGGATCTGTTGATTCTACGAATACAAGAAACAATTCTTCCAACAATCGTTGATTCGATTAAATACCGATTATTAGGGTAAAAATTCTTGGCAAACAACGGCCAATGGTTTATTTTTATTAAAACTCATAACTGGCTGGATAGGGTTACAACAGATTATTTAAATAGGCTCACAATACTGAAACGGGCCTAAAAAGACAGATGGGCCGTGAGCTAGAACAAAAACAAGTCAAACAAAAAATCAAAAAAAATAGAAAAATGTAAATAACTCATAGTAAACGAAGGTTTTGGGCCTCGAAAAATCCGTAACCAGCTAAAAGATCAATACAGCTGTGTCCGCCTTGTTTTTCCCTTCGATTTGAGTGGTCAATGGCCTGAAACGGACTTACGGATCAAAAGTTATGGCTGTTTTACTGAAGCCCTTTTCTTCACATGATCTTGGGCTTCTAAAAACAAGTCAGCCCTTTCTTAAATACTTGGGCCTCAATCATTCCCCCCTGAGTAGACAAAATTCTTCCTCGAATTCATAGCAAGGTCATCATCAGAAGAGTCTCCATGATAAGGGATTAAGTGCTTCACATTAAAAACATCAGAACACCTAATATGGGTTGGCAATTTCAGACGGTAAGCATTAGAATTAATCTTCTCCACAATCTCCAGCGGGCCAATCTTCTTAGCAGACAACTTGTTATACTCTCCAACAGGAAAATGATCCTTAGTCAAAACATCCCATAAAAGTCACCCTCTCAAATCCCAACCTGTCTCCGCTTGTGATTCGCATATTGTTTGTACTTGGAATTGGCACGAACTAAATTTTCATGAACAACTTTGTGAACATCATGTAACCCTGCAATAAAATCCTGCACTTTCTTGGGAACATAACTAAAAACACGAGGAGTCATTAAATCCAGAGGACCACATGGTTGAGCAGAATAAACCACATGGAATGGACTAAACCTAGTGCTTCGATTAACAGCATGATTATGAGCAAACTCAGCTTGACACAACTTTTGATCCCATGCCTTCACATGATTACCTACCAAACACCTTAACAGATTACCAAGGGACCTGTTAACAACTGCAGTTTGCCCATCAGTTTGAGGATGATAAGCACTACTAAAATTGAATTGAGTATTCATCAACTTCTACAAACTACGCCAAAAATGACTCAGAAACCGAGTGTCCTAATCAGAAACAATAGAGGAAGGTGAACCATGTAAACGATATACACCCCTAAAGAAAAGTTGGGCCACATTAATTGCATCTGTCGTCTTCTTGTACGGAATAAAGTGCACCATCTCAGAAAAACGATCAACAACAACAAAGATTGAATCATTACCCCTTTGAGTATGAGGTAACCCCAACACAAAATCCATGCTAATATCAACCCATGGCTGCAAAGGAACATGCAAACGCATATAGATACATGCATTAGTAGCTGTGCCCTTTGAGACCTGGCACACACGACACCTCTTGACATAAGAAGCTTGCACCAATTGCAAAGTGCGATCATGACCAACCTGCCCCTCACCATGTAATTCCTAAATAATTTGCAAGTGAAGACTTGAATCCAGGAATACATAGTTGATTCCCTTTGAAAAGGAACCCATTATGCAGAAAGAAATTTGGTTTCTCCCCAGCCTGGACACCCTGGAAAACAACTGAAAAATATGGGTCCACAACCACCATGTCACGAATGACATCGAGTCCTGGAACATCAACCTGCATTGTTACAAGCAAACCACTCCTCCTGCTTAAGGCATCACCAGCTCGATTGGAAACATCAGTTTTGTGTTTCACCATAAAGTAAACTTCTCAAGAAATGCCAACTAACGCCCATACTTATGGGATACCTTATCTTGAGTACGAATATACCTTAAGGAATCATGATTAGTAAACAAAACAAACTCCTTATGAAACAAGTAATGGCGCCAATGCTTCACAGCTTGGACCACTGCATAAAACTCCAAGTCATAAGTAGTGTACCTAGACTTTGGCCCTGTCAACTTCTCACTAAAATAGGCAACAGGTCGCCCACCTTGACTAAGAACCCCACAATAAACTATTATAACTATGGAAGGCATTATTATAAGCTCAAAACCATAGAAAAAGTCCGGCAATAACAGCCGGTGTTTGTAAGTCACTTTTCTTTGACAACCTGAAAAGCCAACTCTAGCTTCCTCCGTCCAAACAAATGACTTCCCCCCCCCCCCCCAAACCCCCCCCCCCCCCCCCCCCCCCCCCCCCCCCCCCCCCCCTGCTTCCTCCGTCCAAACAAATGACTTTCCATTTATGCAATCTGTCAAAGGGGCCATAATGGAACTATAGTTAGGGATAAATCGCCTATAGAAAGAAGCAAGACCATGAAAACTCTAAACTTCAGTAATGGTAGTTGGAGTTGACCACTCTTGAACAACTGCTACTTTAGACTCATCCACCTGTATGCCATCACCAGAAACAACATACCCCAAAACAAAACTTAAGGGGTCATGAACACACACTTCTTTGTGGATGCATAAAAACTATCCTTTCGAAGCAAGTTCAAGACCTGCCTCACATGGGTGACATGCTCATTAAAAGAAACACTATAAATAAGAATGTCATCAAAATAAACAACCACAAACTTGCCAATAAAAGGCCTGAGCAATTGATTCATCACACGCATAAATGTACTTGGTGCGTTTGATAAACCAAAAGGCATCACCTGTTAATACAAATAATGTCTAAAAAACGTTATTTATATTTTTTGACCTCTCAATGTTTTGATAATAACAAATGTAAAAATGTTTACGATAAAAATAAACGTTTATAAATTACTAATCATAAAATTCTATTTCTAAGATTAATCACTTAAGGTATAAATAAACAAATCATTAAACTTGATTAGTGATCAAGAAAATATTTTTTCTTAAACCTTACATTTCTACAAAAGTGTTTTTATAAAAATATAAAAACAAAATATTTATTCATAAAAAAAATGTTTTATTAAAACATTAAATTTGAAATCAGATTTTTTCTCCCAAAATAGAAGGTTCCAAAACAGAAAACATCTTCCCCATAAAAAGACAAAAAGAGGAGCATACTCTACGGCGGCCCCTTATAGGCCTGGCGGCCCCCTTATATATTAGGCACCGCTGGGACCGCCGCCAGCATAACGGCTCTTTTTTTGCTTCTATAAATACTAGGCCACCTCATCTGAAAAATAGAACCTCTTGCCACGAATTTTCTCAGATCTAATTTTCTCTCTTCTTTCTTTCTTTCTAAAACACATATCTTGATCACTAACATACCTTGATGTTGTTTCAAGTGATTAATTCTTTCTTCCTCCCTTCTTCCTCTAATCAAGTGCCAGAGAAGAACAATCGTATTCTTCTACATACGAATTGTTATCAAGTGATCTCTCTCTTCCTCCTCGAGATCACAAATGTTCATTATATTTACTTTGTGATGAAAGAAAACTTGCAAGTAAAGGAGGTATAATCTAATCATCCAGACATCTTGTGAGATGAAACAAGATTATGATAAACCTTAAATGTTTACGAATAAATTCAAAGCATTACAATGATTAAAATACATTTATAACTTTGTTGTGCGTATATAGACATTATTGTGTTAAAGAATATGTCTAAAATTATAGTAATTAATGACGATCGTAATTGAATGTAATGTAACGTAAATTAGTTTAATCTAATTTAATTATTTTTTAATGCATAATTATTTCCATATAGGACACCTACAATAATTTTTAACTGTGTACATCAATGATTGAATAATTTCAAAGAATATAAAGATTGAATATTTTTCGTGCAAACAATTGTTTCCATTTATACATTCTCCATTTTCATCTGTGTAAGCAATAAGCAATAATTTTCATTTATACATGTTCATAACCCAAATTTAACCTTTTATATATTTTATATTAAACACAAGAGAAAAACAACTAAAAATAAGCTATTATTATGGAGTCTTATATTGATGAAAACAAATAAATTTCATACGAGTACTTATCTAAACAATGTATCTTAAATTTAGTAAAAAAACAACATGTATATCTTTAAAAACACGCATACGCATTTAGATGGCTACGTGGGTAGTACCAAAGATCATACATTTTACGACTCGTCACTTTTCAAGAAATGATTCCAGACCTCAACTGCGCCCCAACGACAATAGCCGAAAAAAAAGTCGAACCAACCTGTTCAGATGCAAGATTAAATTACAATATTCCGCGTAAAGAAGAACCCAAGGTCTGATTGGTTATTGATCTTATAAAATATCAATGTACTTATTCATTTGTCTACTTTTGGTCAATTTAAATTTCTTGTACATTGTGTCATTGTAGTTTGTGACTTGTATGGGTCATTTTCTATAATTATATACAATGCTAAAAAAGGATAAACAATGTTAACAGTTTGGGTCACATAATTACCTAAATGGCACACAATATCATCTTATTAAGACCCATATTTACAACAAAAGCACAATGGTTAGAACAAGATAAATAAAAAGTACACGGGGTGTTTCCCCACTTCTATATAACGACAACATGTTGCATCAAATTTGAATGGCACACACCCAAATTACGACAACATTTATACACCCAAATTACAACAAACTATATAACAATTTATACATAAACTTAACACAACCAAATTACTACAAATTTTACACAGCAAAGTTACAACATTTATACAACAAACTTTATCACAATTTTTACAAGAACATACAAATACGTCTTCACACGGGCGGCTTGATTTTCCGTCGAACAGCTAGGTTTACAATAAAGGAAGGTAAACTATGTAAACGGTATACATCATTAAAGAACAGCTGGACCACGTTAGCTGCATCTGTTATCTTCTTGCAAGGGATAAAGTGCACCATTTTAGAGAAACGATCAACAACAATGAATATTGAATCATTACCCCTTTGAGTACGAGGTAGCCCCAACCCAAAATCCATGTTAATATCAACCTATGGCTGCAAAAGAACAGGCAAAGGCATATAGAGACCTGCATTAGTAGCCATACCCTTTGAGACCTGGCACACACGACAAACCAGCGATTACATTAACGATCCACCTCTTTCCTTCATAGTTGGCCAGAAATAGAAGCTTGCAACCCAAGCAAAGTGCGATTTCACGGACAACATGCCGCTCACCATGTAATTCCGTTAATAACTTGAAGCGAAGACTAAATCAGGAATCATAGTTTGATTCCCTTCTGAAGAAGTAACCCCATCATGCAGAAAGAAATCTGGTTTCTCCCACAGTCACCATGTCACGAATGACATCGAGTCCTAGAACATCAACCTACATTGTTACAAGCAAACCACTCCTCCTGCTTCAGGCATCGGCAACTCGATTGGAAACACTAGTTTTGCGTTTCACCACAAAAGAAAACCTCTCAAGAAATACCAACCAACGCCCATGCTTATAGGATACCGTTATCTTGATTACGAATTTTCCATTAAGGAAATCATGATCAGAAACAAAACAAACTCCTTATAGAAATAAGTAATGGGCGTTAAATTTGCTTTCACAGCACGACCACTTCATAAAACTCTAAGTCATAAAGTATTTGGTGACCTAGACTTCCACCCTGTTAACTTCTCACAAAAATAGGGAACATGTCGCCTACCTTGACTAAGACCCACGCAAAAGCAACCTTTATGCATCCAGTATTAAGCTCAAAAACCTTAGGAAAAGCAGCAATATCCAGTATTGGTGTTGTAGTAAGCTTTTCTTTGACAACCTAAAAAGCCAACTCTGCTTCCTCCGTCCAAACAAATGACTTTCCCTTCATGCAATATGTCAAAGGGGCCATAATGGAACTAAAGTTAAGGATAAATCGCCTATATAAAGAAGCAAGCCCATGAAAACTCTGAACTTCAGTAATGGTAGTTGGAGTTGGCCACTCTTAAACAACTGCTACTTTAGACTCATCCACTTGTATGCCATCACCAGAAACAACATACCGCAAAAACAAAACTTTAGGGGTCATGAACACACACTTCTTTGTGGCTACAAAAAAACTATCCTTCCAAAGCAAGGTCAAGAACTGCCTCACATGGGTGACATGCTCATTAAAAGAAGCACTATAAATAAGAATGTCATCTAAATAAAAAACCACAAACTTGCTAATAAAAGGCCTGAGCAATTGATTCATCACACGCATAAATGTACTTGGTGCATTTGATAAACCAAAAGGCATCACCAACCATTCATACAACCCTTCACGAGTCTTGAAAGCGGTCTTCCATTCATCACCAGGTCTAAGAGGAATCTGGTAATACACACTCTTCAAATCCAGCTTCGTAAAAATAGTAGCACCGCTAATCTGGTCAAGCAAATCATTAAGGCGAGGAATAGGAAACTTGTACCTCACAGTAATCTTGTTGATGGCTAGACTATCAACACACATATGCCATGTCCCATCCTTCTTGGGAGTCAATAGGGCAGGAACAGCACACGAGCTCATGCTCTCATGAACGTGACCCTTAGAAACCAACTCCTCAACCTGCCTACGCAACTCCTCATGCTCTCCCGGGCTCATTCTGTAATGTGGCCTGTTAGGCAATTGTGACCCATGCTCTAAATCAATATGATGTTGGATGTCACGCAATGGTGGCAATCCATCAGGTAACTCATTAGGGAAAACATCCTAAAACTCCTCAAGTAAAGGAATCAGGCAAACTCCAACAATCGTTGATTCAAACGAATACCGATTATTAAGATAATCTTAGCAAAATCGCCAAGAATAGATTGATTAAAGCAAAGCTTTATTATCAATATCAAAATATTAAAACATATCCTACACCAAATCTTTGCACCTCCTTTTATAGGAGAAGGAGTGCTTACATGTTTGCCTTCTAGGGCGATGTGGGATAAAAGATAAATATAAACGTAAACTATGAAACACGACATTGCAAGGTAAATAGCTGACTAATAACGTGATGACACAAACTGATGTAGTGTATAAAACAAGGTAACAAATTGACGTAGTAAAAAAAGAAGAGATACCAACCTATGTAGACTAATAACGTGATGACACAAATTGAATCTGTTAATTTTAATGAATACCAGAAACAATCTTCCAACTATCGTTGATTCAAAAGAATACCGATAATCAGGCAAACTCCAATAATCGTTGATTCAAACAAATACCGATTATTGAGATAATCTTAGCAAAACCGAATAGATTGATTAAAGCAAAGCTTTATTATCAATATCAAAATATTAAAACATATCCTACACCAAATCCTTACACCTCCTTTTATAGGAGAAGGAGTGCTTACATGTTTGCTTTCTAGGGCGATGCGGGATAAAAGATAAATATAAACGTAAACTACGAAACACGACATTACAAGGTAAATAGCCGTAAAGTCAGAACCGCATCATTCTCCCCGCATCACCTTGGGAGGATTCTAACTCTCCTAACTTGCATTTTGTCCTATTTGCATTTGGTGCCATAAGGTAGGTTTCCTTAATGGGATGGTTTACGAACTTTGGTGTGGCATTGCAATTTGGAAGGGTAAGAGAACCATTGATGGGGCTTCTTGGTACTTCTATTTCTTTGCTAAGGAGGTAAGGTTGGTTTCACAGTAAGGGTGAGTATTTCTTTGCTGATGATGCCCTCTCCTCTTTTTCTCCCCTCCTATATAGTGAGGATGTAACTGTTATGTTTGAGGCTGAGTCTAATGTGAGGGAAATGTAGTCAGTTGGGAAGAGCCCCTCACTGCCGAGTCAGGGTGCTTTAGTCTGCATGATGAAGCCTGGTTTGGGATCCATAGGTTATTGTGGGTGCTGGTTGAATGACCTATGGCTCTCCCTTAGCAAGGAAATGTAGTCATGAGGCTAAGGTGGGTGAATTGGTGAACATGAATGATTATGTGGATGCATAGCTCTTCATCAGAGATGCCCTCTGTTCTGTCTCAGGAAGTATTTTTTTTGTCTGGTGTATTGTAACTGGATGTATTGTCTTTGATGTTTTAGAGGGTTTGGGCATGTCCAAATTCCTTATATCCTTATTGTAACTGTTGGTTGTGGTAATATAAGTTCACCATTTCACCAAAAAAAATGTTTTTTTTGCATTTATATGTGTATTGCAAGTGTCGAGATTATCCGTTATTTTTAGTCTTTACATATAATTCATATATGTGTACAAAAACTTGTTTATCACCATGTTGTGTTTTCAAAGTTACCTAGTAGCTCGATGATACACAAAGTTGACTGTGAATCATGTGATAGTGGTCAGTTTTCCAATTTCGCTACATGGTCTAGATAGTTACATCATATGATGAAAAGATTATCTCATACTCTCAGAGTCCTGGTGTATTAATGATTTGCCATTATAAAGCCCAAATATGATTCAGTAACCACTTTTGTTATATAAGGTGTGAGTAGTCACGTTGTATCTATCAAGCACGATAAGTATCCACTTACTACTTGTTTAAACAGTGAAAAATGACATTGCTGTGTATCCATTAAGCACAATAAGTTTTTGAACCTATAGGCAGAAGCCTTTGTCAAGGAAATGCATACGAGCATGACACCACTAGAATTATAGCTCCTTCTTCTGAGAGGATAACACAATCTTTGAGGTGTAGGAGTCAAGTATACTAGGCGCACACAATGACACAAATGACATCCGACCCTACCAGAAATTGATGACACCTTTCATGAACAACCGGGCCATATTATCAATTCTCGTTAATAATGTTGTGAGATGAAATATTGCATGTCTACCAAAATTCACGTCACGAGTTCAAGTATATACATGCATATATAGGAGGAACAAGTATTATTGATTAAGGCCAAGAAGTACCAAATCCATTCACTTCACAAGCGTTGCTATGGATAATGGATACCATGCAATAAAAACAGAAATATACTCTTAAAATAACTTTGCAATTTGCAAACCAGACTTATTTTACAACCAAAATCCTTAGCAATCAATCCCCAAATGGTATTTCATTTTCCATGGCTTTCTGTCAAGCATACGCGTTGAAATCCCAGGATTTCAAATTTGTGGACTACACGGTCCCTTAAGAAAAACCATACGATTTCCAACACCATGACTTTGTTCATGTGTTATGTTCTTCAGCAAAGCCAAAACACTTGAAATTTCCCAGCTACTTTAACAATGTAAGTAAAAAGAAATACATATAATGGCTCAAAAAAACCTACTTGCATGTACTTTGTGTTTCTTAAGTCAGAGACTGCCGATAAGCTTTATACTAATTACACGATGATAAATGTCACCTGATTGATGTTGCATACACCTAAAAGTGGACCGCCACCAGCAGGGGCGGACCCAGCATATAGCACGGGTGTGCACGTGCATACCCTGCGATTCGACGGGTTAGTGTAAAAAAAAAATTGTTTTTTTTAAGTAATATACATGGAGTGCATACCTTCAAAGTTGAGTGCATACCCTATGTTGAAATCCTAGGTCCGCCACTGGCCACCAGAAGCAAAAAGCACATAAGATGATCAAAAGAACCTAGTCCAACCACTTACCAAACACAACGAGGATCATATACTTCTACTTTCTAAGATAAGGCAAAACAATTTTACTAAGATTCAAAACCATAAGTACAAATGTAAACATCAAAAAACAGAGTAATCATAATAGAGAGTTATAACCCTGTTCTCTATATCGAAATTTCACAAATTTTGAACCTGACTCCTCCAGAACGCTAAACACAAAATCGAATTCTCTAGTATTACTGGTCACTTTGTGTACCTCTGTCATCATGGATACATTCCTTAATCCAACTAATCACGAAATCTCACGATTTCCATACTCCATTATCCTGCTTCTTGGACAACTGTTTGGATATTAACAAGAGGATGAAGAAATGTGTGATACACATGTAAATGGAATTAGTTGATAGAATAATAAGGTTAATAGTGTACCTACTTCCTTTATAAAGGTGATTTTGCTTTTTCTGCCATCAAAAAATTGTTGGCTTTTCAACACCGAGTTCAGGTCACTGAAGTGTTGTTTGTCTTCGTAAGAGGTAAACAGCACAAACTTAATAGCAGTTTGCCCCTCATCTTCTTGTTGAAGTAGTTTCTCGTATGTATACTGAAGAGAAAGATAAGCATTTCACTTAATTTTTGTATAGAAACAGAATCAAATGAAGTTAGATGAAAGGGAAATAATACACCAATGGAGGATTAACATTTGACCAGTGTAAAGACATAAATATTACCTTGACAACATGGCTTGTGTCGATATAATGATATAGTTCTAAAGTTAGAGATCGAGGCCGACAACACCAGAGTACAGCATCCACAGCAGCTACATGAAACGATAATTCACTTGTCCTGACTGAGTTTGTAATTTCAACATGCTCGAGTTTATAAGGTGTCGACTGGATCAACTTTAACTCCTTAACGTCTATGAGGTTCTTCTGTAAGACAATTGGCAAACACAAGTTTGTGTCAGGGATTATTTTATATCATTGTTTGGGGGCAAGAAAAAACCAGAAAATAAATGAACTTGAGGATATACCAAACAAATAACCAACTTCAAGACTTTGAAAACGCTATTCTTTTCCAAGAATTTTCTCAACTTCTGGTACCAAAGAGAATCGTGTGTAACACATTTCATACATCCTTTCCACATGGATGAGTGCTTCCAATATAAACTGGGTGCATTGGCACCACAGTATCGGTCATAATACTCGAACAAGCGTAAATTGGGTGTATTTAAATCAATTTCTTCCAAATTACAGTCCGATTGTAGTTCCAATCTCCTCAAGAAATTATGTGACAGCTTCAGATTGTCAACAGGAGATGAAAGATTTAAAGACACGTTCTCGATAAACGGGAAGTTAGATAAGAGTTCATTGAATCTTTTTAATGGAAACCCACAGTAACAAAATGTTGTTAGCTTTTTGCATGAATCCAAAGACATAGAGGGTGCTTTTCCTGTATGATTCTCTAAAAGAAAGTAACTTAGATTTGGAGCATCAACATCTATTCTCTCAATTCCAGAGCTCGAGTAAATCTCAACTTTTTGAAGATTATGATGCCTTTTAATACAAAATGCTTTGAAGCCATAGCATAAGCTGAGTTCAATTTCTTCAAGAAGAGGAGCGCCTTTGGTCAGATACTCGATCACACCGTCATCTATCGGGAGCTCTGTAAACGACAACAACCTCAATGACTTGAACTTTACATCATCATCCATCAAGGACGAAGACAACTCACACTGATGCAACGTCAAAGATGTTAACGAAGAGGCAGATAAGACTGTTTTAGGCAACCGAAACATTGGCAGATCCGGATCCAAAGATTCAATTTTAATCACCAACACTTGCAAGCCTTTTTCAATAAGTAATTCAAGAGAACGTCCAAAAGGTTCTATTTCTTCAAGATGTAAAAATTCTGCAGAGATGTCGAGTGTGTGTGCACTGATGTTTTGGTCGCAGAATCTAGACACGGTATATGCTACATATTTATAAAACTTCTCCTTGATATACTCAAATTCATACTTTCTAGAAAACGACCGAAACCATGCCATGTTTAAATGGAAATACAAGATGGGAAAAGATGTCGTTAGAGCAAACCATCGCTTAGACAAAACACTCATTCGAACACGTGATTTTGCATCATCCAAGAGATACGATAGTATATGGTGAACAATAGAGTCGGGAAGCATAGAAATCCGGTCTGTTGTGTTTTCCTCCATCTTCTTGCTTGACCCTGCTGAAAGTAAATCCCATAAATCAAACCACTGAACACGTAACAGAAAAACTACATATGTTTTTATTGTTTCGTGTCATTCTTTTTGCTTCTACTTATTTCCAACAAATCATTATTTCTTATAGTGCTTAATTTGAAGCAGTGTATAAGTGCTTATTTATAAGCTGGAGATAAAAAAAGTAAAAAAAAAAAAACATGTATAATTTATAAAAGAAAAGACAATATTTCATTGAAACATTTAATCGAACAGTTTGTGTGCACAAACAAAAACAATAATATTTGAATGAGACATTTTATCGAACACTTCGTTGCATTTCATAAAATAAAATTGTACCTTGCGTTGGATGACTTTTTTTCTTCATCTTTTGTTTTGATTTTTGAAGGGGAATGAGCTGTTTTGATAGAAATAAGCCGAAATTTGGGATTTTGAAATATAAGCCGAGAAACTAATAAGCTCATAAGCCACATATAAGCTAAAAAAAACACCCCCTGCTCTTAGTTTTGGTTTGTTTTTATATTTCGAAATGGTTTAATTATTTACGCAGTTAAACCACTTATTAGCTCACATAAACCTTATAAAAGTTTTAGAAGAGACTTGTACTCGCAATTTTTAGGTTGGAGCACTCACATATCGTTAGACCGTAAGGACTATGGTTTGGTAATGATCTATTGACATGGATCAGTAATGCTATTAAATTTTTATTTTTATTTTGACACTTTCTTGGTTTTGCTTTTATTTCCCTAATTTTTTTTTTTGTTTGATTACCATGAAAGATGATATATTTATTTATGTCTCCATTCTTCGCTCGAACCTTTCTCTTCTCTTAGAGGTATTTCTCTCGCCTTACTGGTTTTATAAGGTTCGCAGTGCATCAACCAAGTCTGAAGAGTCTATGATTTCTATGGTCAGAGTCTGCATGTTTACTTAACATGATTATTTGAGCAAGTATAGCATCTGGTCATATTTTGAGAACTAAATGTGGCAGGCAGTTTATGAATAAGCTTAAAGGAATGTTTCACTTTCTAATATTCGGGTTATGTTTCATCTTGCTTGATGGTTAAAGAATGTTTGTGAATAAGTAATTGTTAAGATTTAAAACTTATGTGACACACTA